>JAZHYW010025456.1:0-25272 GCA_037355805.1 Ixodes ricinus | reverse complement strand
AAGGAGTATCTGCGCGGCAAGAAGGACTACTCGTGCTCAGGAGTGTTTGAGCTTTGCGACTGCTATGAGAGCGCACGAGAAGAAATTCCCGAAACTGTCCCTTCTATCCAAACGTATCCTGTGCATCCCCGAGTGCTAGCAGCGAATGGAACCTTAGCGTGGCGGGCTACGTCATGCAAGCAAGGCGGACTTGCCCGAAGAAACAGTCAATAGACAATTTATTGTTTCACCACAAAAACTTGTACGAAGGAAAGTTCGTTTTGAAACGAACTGAATGGAACAACGAAAAGTGCAAAATTTGTTCAAGAAATTCATAAATAAAAAAATATATTTTGTCTCACGAATTTCCGGCATGCCATGAGTTTAAAGACTGTCGCGAATGATGTGCATATTTCGCCCATATTCTCGAAAATACATCTTCCAAGTCCGCATATTTATGGTGCGAAACAAATCTCGGTCCCAGTTTTCCGGTTTGGGCCGGGCTCGGCCTCATATTTAAAAATTTTAACGGGATGGGGCCTGGCCCGGGCCGTGTCTCTACCGGGCCGGGTCGTGCCGAGCCTAGAAATTCCGGACCGTGCAGTGCTCTAATCGGGTTTCTCCCAAACCGACCGTTACGGTTGTTTCTTCCAGTGGTGGTCCCGCATCCTCTCGCTTACCACTTGTTGTTGTACCCACGGTGGTAGAAACACATTTAGGAGATGACTCTCTGTCCGACGCGGCGGCCACATTATGTTCGGCGCACCGAGCGCGCTTCACTCGCATGGGGATAGATGGCGCCCAAGTATCGGGTCCTCCCAAACCGACCTCTCCGGTTGTTTCTCGCAGTGGTAGTCCCGCATTCCCTCGTTCACCGCTTCTTTTGTACCTCACCGCCGCCACGCCGCCACCAAGTCGCCAGGGTCCGTAAATCTGTGTTCTCTTCCTTTTTCTTCTTCTTCTTCTCCGGGCTAAGGCTCACCTTCGTGCCCGATGTAGTGGCACCTGTGATCGACACAGCGCCAAAGCAAAACAACGCGGCCAGCTCACTGCCGCACACCACCACCACACCACCACACCACAAAAAAGGCAAGCACGCTACGCCGCCGACACCGTCGCCGCCGAGGAGGGACCTCATACCTCAGCGCCCTCCGCGGCGGAACGGAATCGAACTACTCCTGGTTCGAGGCTAGCTCTAAACACGATCTGGTCGCTCGCCCTCCGCGGGAAGAGCGGCCAGATTCATCACGTAAATGTGTTTCGTCCTCCGTGGTTCTTGCGCTGTCCGAGCTTTAGTCCATGTTCGTCAGAGCCTCTCTTCTTCTTTTACCCCCCCAATATTAAATATCACAAGAACTGAACCTTTTTCCATGCGCTGTTCCACGGTGCACGCGCTGTTCAGCGGTGGTGAGTAGAGCTACGCTGCCATATACAGTGGCACTAGGGATCAGCACGCCACAAAGCTCACCGATACAGTGCCGATGTAGCTAAAGCTAAAGTCCCTCTATCCTGGGAAAAGTGGCGCTATTCATTGTTGTGGAAATGCTCGAGAAACGTGCCGCGCGCCACTTCTGGGAAGAACATGGCCTCTGAAATCTAGCTCAGTGCTGTGTTGTGCCGCCATGATCTTCCTAAAAGCTCCACGTTGCACCTGCCTTTTGCATCGAGGCACCTTGCGATACTCAATATGAAAATCTCCCTGCCCCATTTATGTTTAAAAAAATGCTCAAAAATTCGTTGCACGTCATGATCAGTCGAAGCATCAAAAAGGAGGAAAATTCTTGGTAATAAACGCGTCATTGTTATACAATTACTGGCAAAAATAGCTTCTCGGAACGAGCAACTAATACCGTTTAAAATTCCGTGATGTTTTCTTGCTCTCTCATGTTGTCCTTCGTTTTTGTTGCACACGAATTCTACGAGCCAGAGGGGCATTACGGGAGATGTTCCGGAATAATTAACGCTTTTAGCCCCCATTTTTTGTATGTGTTGTTTGTGTGTGTGCGTCGGGTAAAAGCTTCGCCTCACGCTTAGTGCTTGATCCAATTAAGAACCTAATTACTTCATTAACTCGGCTAATTAAACGTGAGGTCACTGGGGCGCCGCTCTTCTTCCCGTCCGGTTGGTCCTCCTTTCTTATCGAACGATTATATCAGCGGTCGGGGTTGGTGGAAAGCGCCAAGCGGATTTAAGGATAATCATACCGTGAACGTTACCGTTTACGAGAAACACACGAAGAAGTTAAGGAAATTAAACATTCGGACCTTAACTGACTAGGCAAAGCAGGCTTCACAGTGCAGCTACTCTTTTGTTAGCGCAAATTGACGAAAGAGGATGCAGCTGTACGGAACTTTTTGACTCGTTTGAAATAAAACTTGATATACCTGAGTATAAAATAAGAATGTTAGCCAGAATACCCACTACAACGTTGTTACTTTGTTTATTTATTTGGCCAAAGTCTTTAGTTGTCAGTTTTATCGTTCCGAATATCGAAAATAGCTTAATTTGAAATTGAGAATAAAGTGAAACACAACCATGAAGAAAAAAAATCCATATTATAAAATGAAATATGGCAAGACACCCAAACAAAATAATAGAAATATTAAGGTTTTATAATACCTTGTCGCTACAAAAGAAAGAAATATTAAATAAGCAAGTAATACATACACCATAATATTTATTTGAAATCAATACTGCTCATTGTCAACACAAATTGAAAACAAAATTATAATAATATTGAAGAGCAGAGGTCGGATTATATTTTCCTAGGGTAGTTGCATTTCTCTTATATGTGTATTTATTTATTTTGAAGATACTGCCAGTCCACTTTTGAAGGCTAAGGCATGGCGTGTTGGCAGACCAATAAAAGAAGTCAGCAACGCAAATATATACACACAAAGATTCGGTAACACGAGTAAGCAGTTTAGTCCTTGGGGTCTTCCTAACGAAGAGAAGTTCATAGATTTCACTAGAAAATGTCGCGAAAGAAACAATACCCGTCACGCTGCGGGGCAACTCGTTCCACTCGCAAATGATTCCTGAAAAAAAAAAAGGAATATTTTCAAACGTCTTTCCTGCAACGAAACTCACGAATCAGTTTATCATGTTTCAGTCTTGTGTCACGGCCCACGTTATTCTGAAGGTAGTCATCAACCAAGTTTTAGGTATGTATTATGCAATGTAGAAATTTTAAGCACTTTACTTTCCTTCGACATTACAACTCAGCAATCCAAACGCAGCATATAACGGTGAAACATGTGATTCTTTTGACATATAAAAATATAAATTAACCTAAAATATTTTTAACCTTCCCCAATAGGTATATATCCGGTTGTGAATGAGGGTCTCATTAGATGTTGGCATATCCAAATAAAGGACTGATTAGAAATTTATACACCGTTCCTCTTGTTTCAGGAGTTCGGTGTATCATAGTCCTTCGCAGCGAGCACAGTGTTTTAGACGCTTTGGCAATAACTTGTCCGATGTGAAAAATCCAGCTTAAGTTAGAGGTAATTGTAACAAAATACGTTCGCTAGCCTACGTCATTGATAAAACAAGCAACGGTCTGAGTATCGAACTTTGGTGTACAGCAGATAGAACGGGTAATTCAATAGATTCTACTTGAACTCTTTACCGTTGCTAAGGTAGAGTATGACCATTTCAGGAGGAAATTATTATATAGTACTTGCAACAGCTTATGGAATAACTTGCGATGCGATACCCTCTCGAACGCCTTTGCGGAATCTAAGTAAACGACATCGACTTGACCATAATTATCAATTACTGTAGAAAAATTATGAACCGTGTGGAGAAGTTGTGTGACTGTCAAGCATTTTCTACGGAACCTATGTTGTTAATTTATTTGAGACGCCGTAGATTGTAGAAATGTTCTGATGGTATTGAAAATGAAACGTTCAAGTACCTTAATACATGTACTCAACAACGACACTGGTCTGTTAATTCAAACACTCGTTTTCTCTCCACTCTTATATTGTCACAAACGACAAATGAGGAGGCGTCGAATAACTGGAGAAACTAAACGTTTAATGTGGCGATCTTTTGCACAAAAAAAAGAATGGCGAATAACAGGCGTCGCTGACGGCGTAACGGCAGGATCGGGCGCAGGCGAAAGAGTGACATGCGGTTCGCCACGCGGAGGTACTTATGTACACGCGTGGGCTTCTGGAACAATAGGCGTAGAAAGTTCGGCGCGTAGAACATTCGGACCTCGAATGAGCAACAAAATTCTTGAATACACCAGAACGCGACGATTACAGAAATAACAAAAAGGCTCGTCCGCTGTACGGCATCAAACCTGGGCCCTTTGCGTGGGAGCCAAGCACGATAACCATTCGGCCACGGGCCGCGCTGCCTTCTTCGCTCTCTGCGCGCACGGCATACTCCGCCCTTTTAAAAAGTGCAAAGCCCCGACGCAACACACACCAAAAAAAAGACTTTCAGCCTTTCTACTCTGGTGAAGAAGGAAGACCCGCGATGCTGTATTGTGGTGGGAATGAAGTAACGGCCGACCGCAAGTCGGCAAGCCAGAGTGGAAAGGCTGGAAAGGTTGTCGCCGTCGCGCAAAAAGATGGCGGTAACCGTCCGGAGTGTTGTGTCGACATTTACTTGCTGGCGGACACGATCGTGGTGATACTAGCCCTTAACAGCTCCGCTGTAAAAAAGGAACGGTGCACTGAAGAGTAACCTGGAACACGAGACGTCCACAGTCCTATCGAGCGTAGAAGCGGCTTGAGACGAACGACGTGAACCACCTCTGGTCGCGGCCGGCGGCGTGAACAAAGCTGAGTTCCGTCAGGCGCCACTTCGTAGTTCAAGTCCCCTAGGCGGCGGAGAATCTTGTAGGGTCCAAAGTACCGCTTTAACAGCTTCTCACTCAGGCCGCGGCGACGGATCGGTGTCCACGACCCATCCCTGTCTCCGGGCTGGAAGTGGACGTCCCGACGACGGAGGTTGTAGCGGCCAGCGTCGACACGTTGCTGGTCTTGAATCCTGAGCCGGGCGAGCTGGCGGACTTCTGCCCGTTGAGCAACCATCTGGGCGTCGTCGCTCTCCGTCGGTCAGCTGGACTCTATGGGGCAGCATCGCGTCGAGCATCGTCGTTACCTTGCGACCGTGAACCAGCTGAAATGGTGTAACTCCAGTGGTCTCTTGAACCGCTGTGTTGTAGGCGAACGTAACATACGGCAAAACTTCGTCCCACGTCTTGTGTTCCACGTCAACGTACATTGACACCATGTCGGCGATGGTCTTGTTTAGCCGTTCCGTCAGCCCGTTGGTCTGGGGATGGTACGCCGTGGTTCGACGGTGGCTGGTGTGGCTGAGACGAAGGATCTCTTGCGTCAGCTGTGCCATGAACGATGATCCTCGGTCTGTAATCAGGACCTCGGGGGCGCCGTGCCGGAGGACGATGCAATCAACAAAAACTTTGCGACTTCCACGGCAGTTCCCGATGGAAGGGCTTTCGTCTCGGCGTATCGTGTTAGGTAATCGGTTGCGACAATTATCCACCGGTTGCCTCGCGTTGAAGGCGAGAATGGGCCGAGCAAATCCATTCCGATCTGCTGGAACGGGGTGGTCGGCGGCGCAATCGGGTGCAAGAGTCCTGCCGGCTTCGTCGGCGGTTTCTTCCGTCGTTGGCATTCGTGGCAGGACCTCGTGTAGTTATGTACAGTCTTCGGAAGCCTGGGCCAGTAATACTTCTCACGAATCCTGGCAAGTGTCCTGCTATAGCCAAGGTGCCCAGCCGTCGGGTCGTCATGGCATCCTTGGAAGACTTCTTCGCGAAGGCTGGTAGGAACTACCAACAGCCACGCTGTGTCTGCTGTCGCCGAAGTTCTCTTTGAACAGCACACCTTGTCGAATGGCGAAGGTTGGCAGGGCTCGTAAGAAGACCCGGGGAACTGTAGTTCCTCGTCCCTCTAGGTGCTCGATGAGTGCTCGCAGTTCAGGATCAGCTCGTTGAAGTGCTGCCATGTCGCTGACATTTACTGCGCCGAGAAAACACTCGTCGTCATCGTCGTTGGTGCAGGCGGGTTCGGCTTCGACGGGGCCCTTGACAGACAGTCGGCGTCACTGTGCTTCCGGCCGGACTTGTACACCACGGTCATGTCGAACTTCTGCAGGCGTAAACTCCACCGAGCAAGGCGTCCTGATGGGTCCTTCAGATTGGCGAGCCAGCAGAGCGAGTGGTGATCTGTGACCACGCGGAATGGACTTCCGTACAAGTACGGGCGGAACTTCGTTATCGCCCAGACGACAGCAAGGCACTCTTTTTCTGTCGTTGAGTAGTTGCCCTCTGCCTTAGACAAAGTCCGACTTGCGTAAGCGATCACTCGCTCTGTGCCCTCCTGCCTTTGGACCAGTACCGCGCCAAGTCCGGTATTACTTGCGTCGGTGTGGATTTTAGTGTCTGCAGACTGGTCAAAATGGCCGAGGATCGGTGGTGTCTGGAGTCTCCGCTTGAGCTCGTCGAATGCCCGCTGTTGTTCTTCTCCCCATTGAAACTTCACAGCGTCCTTTGTGAGATGCGTGAGCGTCGCAGAAAGCTTGGCGAAGTCTCGAACGAAGCGCCTATAGTAGGCGCAGAGACCCAAAAACCTTCGTACTGCCTTCTTGTCCGACGGCGGAGGAAAGGCGGCTACGGCGCGCGTCTTCTCGGGGTCAGGACGAACACCCTCGTTGTTCACGACGTGGTCTAAGAACTTCAGTTCGTCATAGGCGAAACGGCATTTCGTCAGCTTGAGGGTGAGTCCGGCTGTCTTGATTGCCTGGAGCACGGCTCGAAGGCGTCTCAAGTGCTCGTCGAAATCGCGTGAAAATACTACGACGTCGTCGAGGTAGACGAGACAACTCTGCCATTTCAGACCTGCCAGCACGGTGTCCATGACACGCTGGAAGGTGGCTGGTGCTGAACAAAGTCCGAAAGGCATCACTTTGAACTCGTACAGTCCGTCGGGCGTGACGAAGGCAGTTTTCTCACGGTCGCGTTCGTCGACTTCAATCTGCCAGTAGCCACTCTTCAGGTCCATCGACGAAAAATATCGGGTGTGGCGCAGCCGGTTCAATGTGTCGTCGATGCGGGAAGTAGATAGACGTCTTTTTCGTCACGGCGTTCAGTCGACGATAGTCCACGCAGAACCTTAGGGTTCCGTCCTTCTTCTGACAAGCACAACTGGAGAGGCCCAAGGGCTGCTCGAAGGCTGGATGATGTCGTCGTTGAGCATTTCCTGAACTTGCTCTTGAATGACCTCTTCCTTTCTTCTAAAGAGACTCGGTATGGGGATTGGTGGACAGGAAGCGCATCGTCGTTGGTAACAATGCGGTGCTTCGCTATCGTCGTTTGTCGCACCCTTGAGGACGTGGCGAAGCACTCGCTGAACTCGCCGAGAAGCTCAAGCAGCTGTTGTCGTTCAGCAGGAGAAAGCTTTGGGTCGATGTCAAGCTCCGGGGACGGCGTTCTGTGTTGCTGCGATGAAGTCGGGTCTTCCGAGAGGGCGGTGATCGCGGCTGAGTCCCGGAGTTCTTCAATGTGGCCCACGGCAGTACCTTTCGTAAGGTGTTGCGGCTCTTGTCGGAAGTTAGTAACGAGGACCGTGGCACGCCTGTCTTGCAGCTTCGTTACACCTCTTACGACGCCGATTCCTCTTCCTAGAAGCAACTGAACACTTCCCTCGAGCAGAACTTCGCCGCAAGTAGCGTCATTAGTCCCGACGGGTAGAAACATACTCGATCGCGGCGGCAGGCTCACGTGGTTGGTGATGACTCGAACTGCGGATGACGTGGCGTTGGGTTCCTCCGGCAGCGGGACAGGTTTTCGTAGCGTCAACCGGTTCGCTCCGAGATCGATGACGGCGCCGTATTCGCACAAGAAATACATTCCGAGAATAATGTTTCTTGCACAGTCTTGGAGAACGACGAACTTCACGGGGCAGGTCTCACCATGAATGTCGACTCGTGCAGTGCACCTTCCGATCGGCGTTATCAGGTGGCCTCCGGCGGTTCGTATTTGCAGGCCATCTCATGGTGTCGTCACTTTACGAAGGCGGCGAGAGAGCTTCCCACTCAAGACTGAGTAGTCTGCTCCGGTGTCTACGAGTGCCGATGCGTCGTGGCCGTCGATAACAACGTTTAGGTTGTTGGGCACCGTTGCAGGAGCGTCGTTGCGATGCGTGGCGTCGGGAGAGTGGGAGCGCTTCGGCGTTCTTGGAGGCTCTTTATTTCGGTCATCTTCGGCAACGCCACCTCCAGGCGTTGCCGCTCTTAGTTTTCCGGCGAGACAGGGGGACAGGCTTCACGGTGGGATCTGCGTGAGGCGATGCTGGGCGGTGGGGTGACGGCGAACGGAAACCGGCGGGGAGACGGTCCGAAATGGCGACCGGCGAGGTATTCGTCGATGTCCCGAGATCGCTCGCCGTACCTTGGGCGTGGGTCGCTCGGCTGAAAACCTCGGAGCCCAAGCTGGCGGTAGTAGCAGCGGCGATAGAGCATGGCCAGCCTCTCCACAGTGGAAGCATATTGGGCGCCGGTCTGCCGCCCTACACACGTCGGTCTTTCGAGGCCCACGTTGCTCCTGGTGGGAAGTGTACTGTGGCGAAAGGGCCTCTCGTCGTTGTGCCACCGAATACTGCCAGGAATGACGAGAGCTGCGGGCGACGAGCTACGGCGGCGTACGCTCAGGGCCGGTGATTCCGGAGCGGCGTTGACGAGAACCTCCGGCTGCAGCGCTTGCTGAACTTCTTCCCTGACAACCTCGGTGATTGAGGGCGAAGCTGGGCTTGCGGCGGCAAGTAGGAGCTTCTTGATTTCCTCCCGGACGACGTCCCGGATGATTTCGCGGATGTCCGGGGTGTTGCAGCTGGAAGACGAAAGTGCAGCGACGCCGGGAAGTCGCTGGTAGTGTCTGGCGCGTGCTAGTAGGGCACGTTTCATATTTGTCGCCTCCGTGACGAACCCGTCGACTGTTGTCGGGAGATTGCGGATGAGACCGCCGAATATCTCGCTCTTCACACCCCTCATCAGGTGGTGCAGCTTCTTCTCCTCGGTAGCGTGAGGGTTGGCGCGGGCGCTCAGGCGGAGAACATCACTCGACGAAGCTGGTGATGTTCTCATTTAGGCCTTGGGTTCTTGTTCGAGGAAGGTCTTCGGCCCTCTCGCGTCGGTGTTGGCTGGCAAACATCTTCTTCAGTTTTTGCTTACACACCTCCCACGAAGTTAAAAGAAGCCTCGTGGTTTTCCAGTCCAGTGCCTCGCAGTTCCTTCCAGCTGAGAAGTAGATGTTCTGCAAGCACTGCTCAGCTGACCACCCGTTATGGCGGGCCACACGTTCATTGTGTTGCAGCCAATCCTCGATGTCCTCGCTGGACCTCCTCGTGGAAGGCAGGCGTCGGAGTCCGGGGTGCGACGGGCAGGTATACGACGGTGGCGGCGGCGGCCGGCAGTGCGACGACTGGTTGTCCATCGTCGGCCTCGTTGGCTGCTTGGTCTTGGGTGGCAAGGTCCGAATTCCGGGGGTAGGCCTTCGGTGCGAGCGACTAATTGGGCCTCGGTCTTCTCTTCGTTGGGTCTTCGTGAGCTTGGGATCGGACTTGCACCGTCGGGCCCTCGGAGGGGTGACGCTGCACGAACATGCGTTACCCCGCACCTCCACTAAAATGGCAGAAATGACAAATGATGAAGCGGAGAATAACTAAAGAAACTAAAAAATTAATGTGGCGAACTTGTGCCAAAATAAGATAAGAACAAATGGCGAATAACAGGCGTCGCAGGCGTCGATGACGGAGCAACAGCAAGATCGAGCGCAGGGGAAAGAGTGACTCCGGTTTGCCACGCGGAGCTCCTTATGTACACACGTGGGTTTCAGGAACAATCGGCGCGTAGAACATTCCGACCTCGAATAAGCAACAGAATTCTCGAATACACCAGAGCGCGACCTTTACAGAAAGAACGAAAAGGGTTGTCCTCTCCCATATATCGAACCTCGGCCCTTTGCGTGAAATCCAAGCACGATAACTCCTTTAATTGATTTTTTGTATTCTAAACAAGCATCTCACAAGCCATATTACACGACATGCAGAACCATGATTTGTGCCGACATCTCATACAACATATGGACCTCAATCAACGAGACACAATCTACCACACTTGCTAGACGAATTGATTCAATATCTCGTCATACCTGAAGTTGTCATTGCGTCCCACAAAATGTCCCTAGTTTATGATGTTCACTGCCACTCACCAACAAATGTTAACCCACACGTTTTCGTCGACCACTGCTTTATCTTTATTGTACGTGTGTAGTTTTGTATTTGTTGTTTCATATTTCTTTGTAAATATGTGATTATGAAACATGTCATCACTGCTCTCTCTGCCGTTTGTATCGGAGCAGGGACCTCGTCAAGTTGCCGAATGCAGCTTTTTGTCCTTGCCCCTCCGCTCCGTCAAGACGAAATAAAGAAGTACTATAACCAATCGGCCACGGGAGCGCTGCCTACTTGGCTTTTTGCGAGCGCGACAATAATATAGGCACTACTTTCTCTACTCTCCAATCTTGTGGCACCTGACCTGTTTTTAAACCGCAAGAGTAAATCAGGTAAAAAAAACCTTGGAACACCATTCAGTATGCCTTTTAATGAAATCGTTAGGAATTCCATCCTGGCAACGAGACTTTCTGATGTCCAGCCGTAGAAGGCTGTCAAGGATCCCTGCTGTAAAGACTACTAGGTTACTGACCCTACGATTGTCATAAGTGAATGATTGCAAGACAGAGTTATCAATAGTGTACAAAGACGAAAATAAAATATTAAACGCTTTAGCGATGCACTGTTCATCGACACGCTCCTTAATTTTTTCACTTTTATAGAATGAAAACCAAAAAATATATGACTTCTAGTACATGTCGGGATGTGCACCATGTCCCTAACAAACCCAGTGAAAAACCTTGCCGGAACGAGCGGTAGATGAGTCCTGGTTGCGCGTAGATCTCGGTAACGTCCTAAGAGGGTCATGAACTTCGGGAGAGAAGGGTCATCCGACTCCCCACTGCGAGCCAGCGTTTCGTGATCTCGTTTAATGCCCGAATGTCTAAGCGTGCATAATTTGCCGGACTATAGTCTGTGAACTACACATGTCTAAAAGTTGAAACTTGACGCGGTGCGGTCTATCTACTGGTGCGGAAAATGCAAGGATTTTTCAGCGGAGCTGTTACGTGCTAGTTTCTCCAGTATCGTGTCCGTGGGCAAACAAATGTCGACATAAAACTCCGGACAGCTACCGCCATCTACGAGCGACAGCGGCAACCTTTCCAGCATTTCTACTGTGTCTTGCTGACTTGCGGCCGGCCATTCTCTTCATTCCCACCATAGTACAGCGTCGCTGGTCTTCCGTCACCAGACTGGAAAGGCTGAACGTTTTTTGTTATTTTTTTTTCTAGATCGCTCTCTGCAACAACACGATGTGTTTTGTGAATTGCAGGGTAGGTCAAGGATGATTTATGTATGATACAAGTTTCTCTGTGATCTCAAAGAGCAAGCATTTGTCAAGGTATGCTGCGTAGGATATTTTTATTTGTGCGTAATATACACCAGTTGCGAACAATCTAAAGCCGGAGTCACAGTGTTCATACATCATACGACAGACAGTCTGCAAACACGAGTCACCGAAATATCCGTGGTTCGAATGGCGCGTGCCAAGTTTTTCCTTGAACCCATTGCCATGTGGTATTCAAAGCACGGATCTCGCGGTGACTCGCGTTCAAATTTTTATGCAGACGGTCTTTTGTATGATGTATAAGCAGTGTGACCCCGGCTTAAGGAAAAATCTTTGTGTTTTCAACCAGAAAGGTTTGCCCTACGGAATAAACATCGGGTTCTACTATAGTGCGCAAAATACGGTACTGCTTTACGCGCCTCCGGTGGCTAGCCCAAACATAACTTTTAGCACACCATCGTGAAAGACGTAACTTCTTCGAAAGCGCATAATTGTAATTGGTTTATAATAAAGTACGCACGTGTCGGGAGACACACTAGGCAAAAAGAAAACGCGAGAGGGCAAGAATAAGAAACCAAAATGACAGAAAAAGCCCAACAGAAGGCATGTGTACACTGACAGTGAGCTGATCTGAGCTAGCTCACACACAAAGAAAACATCGCATTTGACCAGTACTTGTACCTAAACCCTTTACGCAAACACACAGGGATGCCTGGTGGCATTATGTTCGCAAGTAGGGCAAATGACACTAGACCTATGTTCATTTTGTGCTCTTTCTGTCGTGATCTTCGAGGAGGTTGTGTCATCAGTGAAAGGTCGATATGTCCAGCAATTCTATTTCTTCTCTGGGCTGACGCATCTGTATAGTATATTCGTAGAATACATTAGCGCCGTCTGGTGCTGCAACAACCCGCAACATGAAATTTGATCTCCAACCACGCCTTATGGGGCTCGTTTGTTACATGAGCATTCTTGGTGCATGCTGGACGAGAGAGCAAATGTCCGTGGACAGATTTCTTAGGCTAGCCTTCATCGCCTGTAAGTCTGTCATCTCAGGATAGTTTTTCTTTCTTTAGACTGCCTGCTTTCGATGCCGTATCAATAAACTCTGGAGTTTTAATCGTTTATAAAAATGAGACTGTTTCGTGCTGACTTTGTTTCTCTGTACTGCAGTGCGAAAGAAAGGCGTTCATATCAACGAGGGTCTTGCCTTCGACGTTGCAGGTTAGCATGTACACTCATATGGCTGCCTCTTCCTTTAATCTTAAAAGGAGGCATTGCTTCTTTCGCAATGCATGCATTCCAGCACAGATACATATTTTTGGTGCCATCCCAGTGCATTAAAGCTAGATTCACGTAAATCGTTGGCGTCTGTTGTATCCCAAAGAAAAAGGCAGCAGTTATAAACCAATTCTGGACAAAAAAGAAGTGTTCGTTTTCAGATTTCTGCACATAGTTTTCCTTTGTGTACCCTCGGCGAGCGTAATGCATTTTTCATGCCAACGTTTTAAGCTGCGTGGTCAATGGACATAGAAAATATTTATTTTAAAATTAATAGTTTTCGAACGTACCAGACTTTATAGTTTTGCGCATTCTACAATATATTCAAATCTTCTACATCTTAGGAACAGGAAAATATAGCAAATTACATCAACAAAAAAGTTTTTAGTCTTTTAAGTTATTCATCAAACTAGCCAATTAAAGCATTCCCATATTTTGATTGTTTTTTTTTTTATCTCGAAGCTTTCCTCGGAGTAGTGTCAATTAAGTATTATTTTTCTAAACGATCCTAAAAAAAAACAAAAAAACATCCAAGAGCTGTGTTTTTAACAGTATTTCACATCTAATTTAATAATTTCTTTATTTAAAAAATGCTGTTTTAATCAAACAACCACCCTCACTTCTGTAATATGATATATATATATATATATATATATATATATATATATATATATATATATATATATATATATATATATATATATATATATACATATTACAGAAGTGAGAGGTATATATATAGGTGGTTTCATCTCAAATCGTGCAGGCTAAAGAGTCTCATTTTTAATTTTGACGAAGAAATATGTTTTGGGGGCATTTCTCAAATGAAGGAGGGCGCAAACCGCATGTTCCCCAGATTTTTTGTTCTCGAGTTACGAAGCGTAGAAGCCGTAGTGGCAGAAATTAATGTTTTTGCCTGCCGTCGAGGGTTGCGTGTTTGACACCTTCTGCTGGCGCTACTTTTTTTTTCATCCACCCTTTCAACGTTTTCCGCTCATTTAATAGGCACTATAAAGATACCTTGACGTATTCCGATATGTTATAGAAATTTACTATTCGCTAAAAAGAAAATTTCAAACTCTTCACTTAGGTCGATTTGTGGTGAGCTTTGACAGGTCCTTACTTTGTCTGTACTTAAGGTTTTTTTTTCTTTAGCTCGATATAAAGCCCAAAGCAGCCCATTATAGATATGTTAGTATTATTATGATCTGCTGAGTAGCCGCTCCGCTACCTTCACATAAACGTTGTAAAAAATAACAAATGTTGAAAGTTTGAAATCGATTTTCTAAAAAAAAACATTTTTGTAATTTTTTTTTCTTTTTTAGATATAATAGTTGACTACTAGAAAAAAACAATCTAGAAATGTAATATTTTAGTTGTATGTCCTCTATTTGAGCCGCAATCGGGTGAAATGCGTGCTCATCTGACTAAAATACAGCAACCTTGCCGGTATTGTGCGCCTCTACGAATTCGAAAATTTGTGGTTATCTTTTGTTTGCGTTTTCAAAAAGGAACGTGAAAGTAAGCGAACTTGTGATATTCGTTGTAATTTAAAAGTTGAAGTAAGAGAAAAACCACATAAGCACATTACAAAACAATGAATAACAAGTATATACAAATCAAAAGGAAACGCAACATGTCAAAAATTGTTTATATATAGAACGGTTCAAAGTAAACTAGGGTGGCTACTCATTACCCAGCCTATTGCGATTGAATACATCTTGCTGATCGCCGACGGTTGACTGCACAGTTCGTGCACCTCAGTAATGTAGAAACGCGCGCGCAGAACCACTAAAAAGCACAAAAAACATCGATGGCACATTTGCCGAAGTCAGTACATTTTTGTATTAGTTCGACTGTAACTGTGCAGCATCAGTTTTCACACTCTGTAGAAGCCACGTAGACCACAGTTGTAGTTTTGAACATGCCGGCGCGCACTCACTGATGATTTCTTAAATTTCGGGACACGAAGCGGTACGTCCATGCCTTGACACGTGTGTGCAGCTACCCTGTGCTTTCGCAAATCTTTTCTAGGGCAACGTTCAAGTCGACTCTTTTCAGTGACTTCTTCCCCTCGTGTGAGGATCGGATGCCCCTGCGTGGGTTTACCTTCTCCCAGTCTTTCTTCTTGAGCTCCCGGAAACGCGTGAGCTTCTCTTTGGCAATAGACTCCATTCGCGACTCCAGCAAAACGAACGACACCTAGCGGGAAAACACTGAACTGGCCGGACCAGGTCCTTTCGCGATTTCTGCTCGTCTCTTCTGGCTTCCGTGTTTGCATGTTGTCGGTGGATTGCGCGACAGAACAGTTCTACCGGTGTCTGTGTCGTAACCGTAGTATCGCCTTGTGACCCAGGTTGCTCTGCACGCGACCTATGGAACCGCGTGAGCCAGACATTCTGCGTTTCTCAACGTTCATCAGCACAGTGGAAGGACAGTGGGCAGTCCTTTCCTCGTTTCCTCGAAGAAAGTCAAGCCTCTGGAAGCTCGCTTACCCCAACACATCGCCGGAGGTTCGAAACGTGGAGAATAAAAAGCGGGGCGAACCATTTGGAGTCCAATTCCCGCTCGCTGATGCCCCAGCGTTGTGCGTTGAGCTGGCACATGGCACGGCACGACCTGGATTCGACCGCCATATTTGCCCGATAGTGGCGTCCCCTATAGGTCGCTGGAGTCGCGAATTGCTAAATTACTCAAGCATCAAGGAGAATGCAGGGATTGGTGTTCCACGCGCCGCACGTGCTGGCCTTAGCAGTAGTAACTTTTCTAAAGCAAATGCCTAAAACAAATTGCATCTTGCACGCGCGTTCGTCAACGCTTGATTTTGGTTATTTACTTCGAATCTTTTATACGGGGAAGGCGTGCGCGTGGGGCCCGTGGAACACCAATCCCTGCATTCTCCTTGATGCTTGAGTAATTTAGCAATAGGGCTATTGAGATAGGACGATCCCCCTTGACTTTCAGTCTGAGTGCCCCTACGGAGCTTTGCGCGTTCGTTATGGAGTACATTTCTGTAGTTGTCAAGTCATACATGGATGCCTGGTGCTTGAGCACGCCGCCCACTCCATCACACGAGACTCTTTTCTCGTTCCCTGATGCGGAGAATATCCTCTTGGCGAAGACATTCCTTTCTTGAATTCGTACACCTGGTGCCTCTTTTTGAAGTGGCTTGGGGCACCGCCTGAAATATAAAAGAGTTTCGTGAATATAGGTAATCCTTCCTCCAGCCGCCCTTCGACGACATTGGGCGCAAAGAGCGCATGGGACGAGTCATGGACGATGTCGTCGCTGACTACACCGAAGGTTAACGTTCCCTGTTCGGTTGTAGCCACGCAGGTAAAGATGGAAACCAACTTGCTCTTCCAGTGATGTCTTTGCACCGCGCGCTGGATTACGACACTGGAGTTTTCAGCAAAATGGAAGTGTAAGATGACGGCAGGTTGACTTCACATGCGCTTTCTCGAGCCGTATGGCTCCTTGCTGGGCGCGTCTGATGAAGAAGTGGGGAATGTATTTTTTGTCCACTTTTGAAGCTCTGTAAAAATATTCAGAAGATTCATTTACAAGATTTCAACGATGTGAGAATTTATCATTCAATCGTAATAAGCTGTATAATAAATAGGTGCACCCTCGTTTACTTTGAACCGTTCTATATAGAAACAATTTTCGACATGTTGCGAGGCCTTTTGATTTGTATATAGTTGTTTCTCCTTGTTTTGTAGTGTGCTTATGTAGTTTCTCACTTATATAAATTTTTAAATTTCAGTGAATATAACGAGTTCACCTGCTTTACGTTCCTTTTTGAAAGCGTAAACATAAATAAAAACATATGGTTGAAATCGTAGAGGCGCACAATGCCAGTAAGTGTGCTGTATTTATTGAAATGAGCCCACACATTTCACGCGATTGCGGCTCCAATAGAGGACATACAAACAAAATATTACATTTCTAGATTATTTTTTCTTGTAGTCAACTATTATATCTAAAAGAATATAAAAATTTAAAATTTACAAAAATGGGGTTTTGCAGAAAATCAACCCCAAAGTTTCGAACATCTGTTATTGTTTACAACGCTTACGTGAAGGTAGCGAAACGGCTATTAAAGATATTATAATGATATTATTATATCTATACTAGGCTTGCTTGGCTTTCGATAGAACTAAAGAACAACAATGTACTTTAAGTACAGACGGGATAATGACCTATCAAATTTGACCAAAAATCGACCTGAGTGACGAGTTTTACATTCTTTAGAAAACAATAAAATTCCTAAAAATATTTGAATATGTCAAGGTATAAGCTGATAGTACTTATTAAATGAGGGGGAAAGTTAAAAGGGTTGAAGAAAAAACTAGCGCCAGCAGAGGGTGTCGAGCACGCGACGTGTGACGGCAGGCAAAAATACTAGTTTCTACCACTGCGGCTTCTACGCTTCGTAACTCGAGAACACAAAATCTGGGGAACATTCGTTTTGCGCCCTCCTCCATTTAAGAAATGCCCCAAAAACATATATTTTTCCGCCAAAATTAAAAGTTTGACGATTTCAGCCTGCCCGATTTGAGATGAAACACCCATATAATATCATCAAACGAATTGAGGGGCGACACAGCAAATACCAACAAACGGTCAGGACACTACCGTTCTCAAAATTAATTGTACTTTTTGTCCATATAATTGTGTTCATAGAAAAATTAGAGTCTCAGTTCCTTTCTGAATGTCCCGTAAAGCCTCTAATGTACAAAAGGTTTATAGATGATATATTTATTTTCTGGTCGCACACTGAGGAGGAGCTGGTGGACTTCATAGATCGATACAACGCAGCTCATCCGAGCATCCGCTTTACACATTCGTACTCTCAAACCGAAATAAACTTTTAGACGTCAATGTTAAAATAGAGAAAGGTGAAACTCGCCACGAGGCTGTACCGTAAGCCAACAGATCGGACAGCAATACCTGCATTATCAAAGCGACCACCCACACCATTGCAAGAACAGCATTATCTATAGCCAAGCTCATCGTTTCAAACGAATTTGTTCCAAAGGGACAAATTTTGATAGGAGCAACCAATATTTAAAGTCAGTGCAAGGAAAACAAAAGTATCCACCCCGTATAATCGACGATGCAATCAGAAAAGCCAAGCACCTGAACCAGAGCAGATCTTGTCAGCCCGCGCCCCACGCAAAGCGACACAAAAACGCACAAATCTATATCTAACTTATAGCATGAACCATCCTAATGTAAATAATATCTTAAGACGACACTCTAGCGTTCTCGAACAAAGCGAGCGCCTTAAACGCTGCGATTTCCATCCGCCCCTGGGGTAGTCCACACAGACGATAGCGTAACCCTCAAAGACGTGCTAGTAAACTCTCGGATAATATTTCCGAATCGCCACCACCTGACGAATGTATGCCTTGCATACATTCGTCAGGTGTAGTGTGTCGATGTCCCAGGATGTCTCATCTGTAAACAGACGCAGCACACAAACACGGCCAGAAGCACGCACTCGCAGTTCTCGATCAAAATTAAAGGATGGCTAGTTGGGCTAGTTGGTTTTGCATTATGGTAGAATATGTCAAAACAACCGGGACGAAAACAAGGGAGAACTAGACAGGACGCGGCGTAACTTTCAACCGAATTGTTTATTTCGATGACAGAATTGTAAAAATATAAAACCAGGCGCACTTGGCAGTACACCGAAGATATGGTCTAAAAACACGCCCCCCCCCAGTTGCAGCGTCATTGGTTGTTATGTCGTAGAATTCTTTATCAGTCAAGAACAAAGAGAACAAAGAAGATTCTACTATTTGAACAACCAATGACGCTGGCAATTGAGAGAAGTGCTTTTGACCATATCTTTGGTGTTCTGCCAAGTGTGCCTGCTTTTTTATACTTTTACAATTCTGTCATCGGAATAAACAATTCAGTTGAAAGTTACGCCGCGTCCTGTCTAGTTCTCCCTTTGTTTTCGTCCTTGTTGTTTTGGCGTATTCTACCATGATGCAAAATTAAAGGGCGCTCAACATATTTGCCTCGTCGAATGTCGTGTACTTATTCGAGTGTAGGGTTTATGCAAAATGCAATACTTAGGGCAGACTAGAACGGCATTTAAACTGCGCTTTAATAATCACAAATCTCGCGCCATAAATCTTCCGGCACTGCCTCTGTCCAAACATCTCGCTCTCCCAAAACACTGGTTTGATAAATTGTCTGTGACGCTCCTAGAATCTGGATTTAAATTAAATCGCGAACGTGAACAGCGTAATAATATCCTACCTAATTTACCGATTCAACGCAGTTGAACAAGGAATACAATGAAAGCTCCGGTACTCTGGCATCGATTAAAATGCTAACAGACGAATAGCAACAGCTTGATCATGGTACATTTTTCCAGGTCCCAGACCTTATTGTTAGCAGCGGTACTGTGTTTGTGGCCCGAACTAGACCATCAAAGTTTCTCTTTTTATTTCCAGGTTTTGATGTTTATTTTCTTTCTTTTTACTTCTAGGTCTAACATTGTTCCCTTTCGGGTTTGACTTATGCATGCCCCCAGGGGCGGATTAAGAGGGGGGCCTCGGATGTCCCGACCCTCCTCTTGATTACTGTATGTGTAAAATTTAGAGCATAAAACGAGGGAGAGGGGGGAGGGGTTCCTAAACATATGGTACGCTGACAACACCTGACCCCCCCCCCTCTCAGGAAATTCCTGCATCCGCCCCTGCATGATAATGCCCCACAAAATAATCAAAATAACCATGCCTTTTTTTTTTTTTTAGAAAACATTTTAGTTCGCGCGTGCTTTCGTTTATTGTACGCTATCGCCCAGGTCACCCCTGCCCGCCCGGGTACAAAGTCACCCTGCGCCCCCTCTCAAGAAGCTACAACCGTCATCCCACCGTCCTTGAAACTTGGCCCCGACCGTCAAGCTCTTCACCCGGATACAAACAGCCCCACGCTTCCCTCTCTACGAGAGCTCCAACCGTCACCCCGCCGAAATATGAACCCGATCGTAGCATTGTATAAATGTTTGCCCATCTGGAACTCTTCCTACGCTTCTTTGGAAACTCCAACCGTCATCCCGCCGTTTTTGAAACTTGGACTCGACCTTAGCATTGTATAAATACCACCGGCGTTCATCTGTAAAAGTTCTTCCTGACGAAGGCCGGACTCCGGCCGAAACGTCGAAGAATAAACCTTCCGTTGTTGCTGTTTTCACCAAGGTTTCTTTTTCTTCCCAGATATATCCATGATATATATATATATATATATATATATATATATATATATATATATATATATATATATATATAGGAAAGTAAACGTACCTCGAAGCTTTTCGTGGAGTTTTATTACATATAGGTCGACGTTTCGGGTTTCGGCCTGAGCCAGACCTTTATATATATATATATATTAGGGTTGTGCGAATATTCGAAATTTCGAATAGTAGTTTCGAATAATTCACTATTCGATATTCGCTTCGAGAAGAACTGCACTATTCGTGTTTTTCGAAGTGTTGATTGCGTCGGGTTAGCCCCGTTGAGCGCGCTTCTCCCCGAGCACCGGTGCACTGCGGAGAAGCAATACCCGCGGAAGCGAGCTCCGCGTGTGTTGCTTCTCTGCATTACATCGGTGCTCGGGGAGAAGCGCACTCAACGGGGTAACCCACCGCGATAAACACTTTGAAAAGTATGAATATCGCAATTGCGTGCTTGGAAGAAAAGCATACATTTAAAGCGGGATGGTGCACGCGTGCCGGCTGTATATGAAAATAAATAGAAACTTCGTGAATGTGTATGTCTACATTGTAGTAAAAGTTTCAAAATTAAACTGACTTATGCAAGAGTATACTATCTTAGTCGGAGATGTCCTTAAAACCTGCATTCATCATGCGCGATTCTTTCTCTTTTAACTCGAGATTAAAGAAGGAATATTTTTTAAAGCGAGATTCGTGAATTCGCCCAATTGGATTTCTGCAAAAAACGTTGATTTTGGAAAAAGACATATTTACATCCACCGACATCCAGAGAGTATTTCCAGAAAGTTTCATTAGTTTACACTGCATAGTTAATTTTTTATAAATTATTTTCTGACCACCGAAGCTAAAGAAAAGGTAGGGTTTGGAGCACTTTGAACACATTTTTCTCCGTTCCACTTTTTGGTATAAATTCCATTTTAGTCAACCTATCGTTTGATAATGGCAATACAGGGAAGGCTCGTTCTTCACTTTTCATGACTGAAATTTAATAAGGAATGCGGCTATGGAATTTTTTTTGTCACTTTACGGATGTCTTTTATA
This sequence comes from Ixodes ricinus, assembly GCA_037355805.1. NCBI lineage: Eukaryota > Metazoa > Arthropoda > Arachnida > Ixodida > Ixodidae > Ixodes > Ixodes ricinus. The sequence continues at coordinate 4,211 of JAZHYW010025456.1, read as the reverse complement.
AAAAAATGTTGACATTTTGTCGAAGACACAGAAGATAAAAAAGTTGACCAATTTTGCAGAAGAGAAAAGTTATAGAAATAAATGACTTTTTACAAAAAACTTTCCATAGCCGCACCCTCTAGGCATTCTGCTGCATATCTAGCGAATAAAAATCTTGAATATTGTGATAGTTTTCCGACGATAGATTAACTAAACAATGTAGGCGTGTTGCTGATAAAAGCTGCTCTAATTTCCTTCCTACTTAACCGACAGACCTGAAATTTTGTTATGCACCCTCTAGCATGACCACCAGCCTACCCTGTAAATTTAATTAATTTTAAGCCAAGGGTTCAAAAGTTGACCTCCCCAGGGGGTGTATCCCCTTATGTCAAATCTGCCATTTGCTTGCCATCCCAAGACATTAGACCTTCTGAGGTCACAATTCATAAATATAGATAGATTAAACTTAGCTTATAAATGAACAAGTGGAACAACCTTCAGAAGTTTAGCTGGGTTTTCGTCTAAGCATTATGCTATGGTAGTGAAAGGCGTGGAAAAACTATTCGATATTCGAATCGAAAATATTCGGCCAAAATCACTATTCGCTTCGAATTCGCTTCGAACTCAAAATCCACTATTCGCACAAGACTAAATATATATATACAGAATTAAGTCTTATCTTTCTTTACGATCCCGACGAAAAACATTCAAGAGCTTTTGTCTACTTAAGCCATGCAGTTTTCTTCAAACTAACCTCACTTTGGTGAGGTTATATAGATATATAAATATAATATATAAATATATATATATATATATATATATATATATATATATATATATATATATATATATATTTATATATATTGAGACTTGAAGGATTGATTTAATGGGGTGATAGTTGACTGAGCGATGGCAGTCTCGGGAGAACTGACTTCTTCTTCTTCCTTCACCACAGCTACTCCCCCGTGCAGAAAGCGCCGGAATCCGGCGTTAGGGTGCAGGACGGTGGTAGCGCTTGAGGCGTGCAACATGAACGATGTCAGATTGTTTTGATCGATGGTCAGAATGTGGTGAAACCGGGGCGACCTCGTAGTTGGTCGCGGAGACTCGGCGAAGTATTTGGTATGGCCCCTTGAACTTTTTGAGCAGCTTATCGCACTTGCCTGGCACTCGAGACGGTGTCCATAAGAGTACCTCTTCACCCACTGTGTACTCGACTGGGGTATGAGTATCGGAATAACGGAGAACTTGCTCTTGCTGACACCTTAATGTGCAAATGCGTGACAGTTGGCGAGCTTCTTCCGCACGACACAATATGTCTTCAGCGTAACTATCAAGGGATGTGTCATCAAGGTAAGGCAAGAGAGTGTCCATCGTTGACAGGGGCTCACGTGCGTATAAGAGATAATATGGAGAATAATTGGTGGTAGCTTGGCGACTGGTGTTGTATGCGTATGTGACGTAAGGCAGAATGGTGTCCCAATTGGCGTGGTCCTCTGCGATGTACATAGAGATCATGTCGGTCAATGTATGATTTAGGCGTTCGACGAGGCCGTTCGATTGAGGGTGGTACGCGCTTGTGATATGATGGACAGTGCTTGTGAGGCCGCAAAGCTCATTGAGGACTTTTGCGACGAAGGGAGTGCCGCGGTCGGTAATAATGGCTTGCGGGGCTCCGTGCCGGAGCAGGATAGAATGCAGGAAGAAGTCAGCGACTTCAGAGGCTGTAGCGGCTGACACTGCTTTAGTTTCAGCGTATCGAGTAAAGTAGTCTATGGCCACTATTATCCATCGGTGGTTCTGTGCCGAGTGGGGAAAAGGGCCTAAGAAATCGATACCAAGGCGTTCAAAGGGATGGTTTGGAGGGGGAATGGGTCTCAGGACTCCAGCAGGCTTGGTCGATGTTTTTTTCTTCGTCTGGCACTGGTGGCATGCTCTGACATATTTGTTGATTGAGCGGTGCATACCATTCCAGAAGTATTTTGTGCGTGTTCTGAAGTACGTCTTGGCGAATCCTAGATGACCAGAGGTTGGGTCATCATGATTTGCTTTTATGATTTCCGTTTGGAGACGGCGGGGGACGACGAGAAGCCAGGGTCGTCCTTGTGGCTCATAATTTCTTCTGTAGAGAACGCCCTTGTGAAGTTGGAAGAGCCGGGCGCGACGCTCGATGCGTGGGGTGATGGAGGGCGTGCTGATTCCTTGAAGATAGTGAATTAATGGTCTTAGTGCACCATCTTCCAGCTGACAGGAGTGTATATCGACGCTATTTAGCGTGGCAGTGGAAGTGGTAACGAGTGTAGAAGGATGGTTCGGACCAGGTGTGTTAGAAGGGAGTGGGCATCGGGATAAGCTGTCAGCATCAAGATGTTTCCTGCCTGATTTGTATACAACTGTAAAATCGAATTCCTGTAGTTTCAGGGACCATCGGCCAAGTCGTCCCGAGGGATCCTTGAGAGTAGCTAACCAGCAAAGTGCGTGGTGATCTGTTACTATCCGGAAGGAAGAGCCGTAGAGGTATGGGCGAAACTTTGAGATTGCCCAAATAACGGCCAAGCACTCTTTTTCTGTGGTGGAAAAGTTTCTTTCAGACTTGGTAAGAGTACGGCTGGCATATGCAATGACGCGCTGTGTGTCGTTGACGACCTGAGCGAGGACAGCCCCAATGCCATGGCCGCTGGCGTCTGTTCTTATTTCAGTGTCCGCACCTTCAATGAAATGACCAAGGATAGGCGCGGATGTTAGGGTTTTCTTGAGTGTGGCAAAAGAATCTTGCTGGGACGGAGTCCAGTTGAAGGGAACCCCAGTACGGAGCAGCTGGTTAAGTGGTTCGGCAATATCTGAGAAACCCCGTATAAACTTGCGAAAATATGTGCATAGACCCAGAAATATCTGCACATCTTTTACTTTTTCGGGACTGGAAATTCGGATACTGCCTGTATTTTTTGCGGATCCGGGCGTACTCCCTCAGAATTAACGAGATGGCCCAAAACACGTATTTCGCGGGCTCCAAAAGTGCATTTCTTGGAGTTTAGTTGCAACCCAGCAGCACGGAAGCAGTCAAGGACCTGACGGAGCCTCTGTAAGTGGTCGGTGAATGTGGTTGAAAAGACGACAACATCATCGAGATAACACAAGCAAATGCTCCACGTTAGTCCTCTCAGCAAGGAGTCCATCATGCGCTCGAAGGTTGCGGGCGCATTAGAAAGGCCGAACGGCATTACGTTGAATTGATAAAGACCTTGAGAGGTGATGAAAGCAGTCTTGGGTTTATCGGTATCGGCAAGCGGAATTTGCCAATAGCCACTGCGCAGGTCCATTGATGAGAAATAAGAGGAGCCTTGTAGAGTATCGAGCGTGTCATCAATTCTGGGTAGCGGATAGACATCTTTTCGGGTGACTTTGTTGAGTTTGCGATAATCGACACAAAAGCGCCAGGAGCCGTCTTTCTTTTTACTAGCACGACCGGAGAGGACCACGGGCTGGATGATGGCTCAATAACGTTTTTCTTAAGCATGTCATCGATCTGTTGTTGAATGATGCGACGTTCAGCGGCGGCAACCCTGTATGGTCTACTCCGAACGGGTGGTGAGTCACCGGTGTCAATGTGATGCTGCACAATTGGTGTACGTGGCAGTGTATCAGTGCCGAAGTCAAACGTGTCACAGTACCTCGTAAGGAGTTGAGCTAAACTTCTCTGCTCTTGTGCCGCCAGGTTCGAGTCTATCATGTTTGCGACTTGTTGGGAGAAATCGGTGGAGATCGTGGTAGCAGGACTTAATATAGCGTTAGACAGGGTCGTGAAAGTGTCTTCTGTATGGGAGTTGAAGTTAGCAATACGGCTATGACGGGGAAGGATTTGTGGCTGGGACGAGGCATTTGTGATCCATACATGAAGTTTGCCTTTTGTTACTGATGCGAGAGAATAGGGAATTACTACACCTTTTTGGACAAAAGTAGTGGCAAGGGGTTCGATCAGACCGAGTGATGTTTCGAGAGTCTTGCTTGGGATAAGGACGGCTACAACGGCTGTCTTCGGTGGTAGGACCAAATCCTCTTCAAGTTGAAGAACAGCGAGAGTCGAATTGAGGGGAGGGTGGGCATCAGTCAGAATCCGTCAGGTGAAGTTCACGGCTAGCACAATTAATAAATGCGTCAGCGGACGATAAAAAGTCCCAGCCGAGGATGACGTCGGCGATGCAGTTGCTGAGCACTGTGAACATTACGGTGTG
>JAZHYW010025455.1:0-29867 GCA_037355805.1 Ixodes ricinus | reverse complement strand
TAATGTTCACAGTGCTCAGCAACTGCATCGCCGACGTCATCCTCGGCTGGGACTTTTTATCGTCCGCTGACGCATTTATTAATTGTGCTAGCCGTGAACTTCACCTGACGGATTCTGACTATGCCCACCCTCCCCTCAATTCGACTCTCGCTGTTCTTCAACTTGAAGAGGATTTGGTCCTACCACCGAAGACAGCCGTTGTAGCCGTCCTTATCCCAAGCAAGACTCTCGAAACATCACTCGGTCTGATCGAACCCCTTGCCACTACTTTTGTCCAAAAAGGTGTAGTAATTCCCTATTCTCTCGCATCAGTAACAAAAGGCAAACTTCATGTATGGATCACAAATGCCTCGTCCCAGCCACAAATCCTTCCCCGTCATAGCCGTATTGCTAACTTCAACTCCCATACAGAAGACACTTTCACGACCCTGTCTAACGCTATATTAAGTCCTGCTACCACGATCTCCACCGATTTCTCCCAACAAGTCGCAAACATGATAGACTCGAACCTGGCGACACAAGAGCAGAGAAGTTTAGCTCAACTCCTTACGAGGTACTGTGACACGTTTGACTTCGGCACTGATACACTGCCACGTACACCAATTGTGCAGCATCACATTGACACCGGTGACTCACCACCCGTTCGGAGTAGACCATACAGGGTTGCCGCCGCTGAACGTCGCATCATTCAACAACAGATCGATGACATGCTTAAGAAAAACGTTATTGAGCCATCATCCAGCCCGTGGTCCTCTCCGGTCGTGCTAGTAAAAAAGAAAGACGGCTCCTGGCGCTTTTGTGTCGATTATCGCAAACTCAACAAAGTCACCCGAAAAGATGTCTATCCGCTACCCAGAATTGATGACACGCTCGATACTCTACAAGGCTCCTCTTATTTCTCATCAATGGACCTGCGCAGTGGCTATTGGCAAATTCCGCTTGCCGATACCGATAAACCCAAGACTGCTTTCATCACCTCTCAAGGTCTTTATCAATTCAACGTAATGCCGTTCGGCCTTTCTAATGCGCCCGCAACCTTCGAGCGCATGATGGACTCCTTGCTGAGAGGACTAACGTGGAGCATTTGCTTGTGTTATCTCGATGATGTTGTCGTCTTTTCAACCACATTCACCGACCACTTACAGAGGCTCCGTCAGGTCCTTGACTGCTTCCGTGCTGCTGGGTTGCAACTAAACTCCAAGAAATGCACTTTTGGAGCCCGCGAAATACGTGTTTTGGGCCATCTCGTTAATTCTGAGGGAGTACGCCCGGATCCTCAAAAAATACAGGCAGTATCCGAATTTCCAGTCCCGAAAAAGTAAAGATGTGCAGATATTTCTGGGTCTATGCACATATTTTCGCAAGTTTATACGGGGTTTCTCAGATATTGCCGAACCACTTAACCAGCTGCTCCGTACTGGGGTTCCCTTCAACTGGACTCCGTCCCAGCAAGATTCTTTTGCCACACTCAAGAAAACCCTAACATCCGCTCCTATCCTTGGTCATTTCATTGAAGGTGCGGACACTGAAATAAGAACAGACGCCAGCGGCCATGGCATTGGGGCTGTCCTCGCTCAGGTCGTCAACGACACACAGCGCGTCATTGCATATGCCAGCCGTACTCTTACCAAGTCTGAAAGAAACTTTTCCACCACAGAAAAAGAGTGCTTGGCCGTTATTTGGGCAATCTCAAAGTTTCGCCCATACCTCTACGGCTCTTCCTTCCGGATAGTAACAGATCACCACGCACTTTGCTGGTTAGCTACTCTCAAGGATCCCTCGGGACGACTTGGCCGATGGTCCCTGAAACTACAGGAATTCGATTTTACAGTTGTATACAAATCAGGCAGGAAACATCTTGATGCTGACAGCTTATCCCGATGCCCACTCCCTTCTAACACACCTGGTCCGAACCATCCTTCTACACTCGTTACCACTTCCACTGCCACGCTAAATAGCGTCGATATACACTCCTGTCAGCTGGAAGATGGTGCACTAAGACCATTAATTCACTATCTTCAAGGAATCAGCACGCCCTCCATCACCCCACGCATCGAGCGTCGCGCCCGGCTCTTCCAACTTCACAAGGGCGTTCTCTACAGAAGAAATTATGAGCCACAAGGACGACCCTGGCTTCTCGTCGTCCCCCGCCGTCTCCAAAAGGAAATCATAAAAGCAAATCACGATGACCCAACCTCTGGTCATCTAGGATTCGCCAAGACGTACTTCAGAACACGCACAAAATACTTCTGGAATGGTATGCACCGCTCAATCAACAAATATGTCAGAGCATGCCACCAGTGCCAGACGAAGAAAAAAACATCGACCAAGCCTGCTGGAGTCCTGAGACCCATTCCCCTCCAAACCATCCCTTTGAACGCCTTGGTATCGATTTCTTAGGCCCTTTTCCCCACTCGGCACAGAACCACCGATGGATAATAGTGGCCATAGACTACTTTACTCGATACGCTGAAACTAAAGCAGTGTCAGCCGCTACAGCCTCTGAAGTCGCTGACTTCTTCCTGCATTCTATCCTGCTCCGGCACGGAGCCCCGCAAGCCATTATTACCGACCGCGGCACTCCCTTCGTCGCAAAAGTCCTCAATGAGCTTTGCGGCCTCACAAGCACTGTCCATCATATCACAAGCGCGTACCACCCTCAATCGAACGGCCTCGTCGAACGCCTAAATCATACATTGACCGACATGATCTCTATGTACATCGCAGAGGACCACGCCAATTGGGACACCATTCTGCCTTACGTCACATACGCATACAACACCAGTCGCCAAGCTACCACCAATTATTCTCCATATTATCTCTTATACGCACGTGAGCCCCTGTCAACGATGGACACTCTCTTGCCTTACCTTGATGACACATCCCTTGATAGTTACGCTGAAGACATATTGTGTCGTGCGGAAGAAGCTCGCCAACTGTCACGCATTTGCACATTAAGGTGTCAGCAAGAGCAAGTTCTCCGTTATTCCGATACTCATACCCCAGTCGAGTACACAGTGGGTGAAGAGGTACTCTTATGGACACCGTCTCGAGTGCCAGGCAAGTGCGATAAGCTGCTCAAAAAGTTCAAGGGGCCATACCAAATACTTCGCCGAGTCTCCGCGACCAACTACGAGGTCGCCCCGGTTTCACCACATTCTGACCATCGATCAAAACAATCTGACATCGTTCATGTTGCACGCCTCAAGCGCTACCACCGTCCTGCACCCTAACGCCGGATTCCGGCGCTTTCTGCACGGGGGAGTAACTGTGGTGAAGGAAGAAGAAGAAGTCAGTTCTCCCGAGACTGCCATCGCTCAGTCAACTATCACCCCATTAAATCAATCCTTCTCGTCTCACAATATATATATATATATATATATATATATATATATTCCATATAGATTCCATCGAAATAGCATCAAAAGGTACAAATGATTCCAGGGGCTCGTTTTCCTCTGCTCTTCTTGTTGTCAACGACGCTTAACCAGAATGCTCAATGTTCCTCGGAATTGTACCACACCTGATGTCGAGTTGGATGCCAGCGGGATATTAGACGCCAGGCCGAGCGTCGTTATCGACGAACGAAAAATAAGAGGAACTTGCTTAGCGCACGTAAGGTTCAAAGACATATTTGACGACATTTCATGAAACTTCGCAGGAAATGCTGAAAATAATTTTCTTCCTCTTCCTCGATCCTCGAAAATCAAGTTGTGTGAAATATGGAACACCTCTAGAGGCCTTAAATGTTCTCCTCAGCAACGCCATTCATTCCGAGCACTTCTGCGTTACTCGACCAGATGTGATAAGATATCCCTAGAAGCATTTTGTGAGTCACCAGCGAGCACCCCTGAGTCACCAACACTAGCGCAAGATATCAAATCACAACCCCTACTTCGGCAGGCAAAAACATGGATTTGCCTTTTATTCATCAAGAACTTTGGCGCAGAGCAGGCTTCATCAAACTCATCGTCTTCTACCCGACCGGAATCCGCCATAACCAGTGTTGTTGGTAATCGCATTCCGAGTAACGGCGTTACCAGTAGCGCTACTTTCTCTGTTAACGCAGCAACGTGCCTTCGTTACTTCTTCAAGACAGTAACGGGTAACGTAACTAACTTTACTTATTTCGAGGTAACATGTAAACGTCAGGCGTTACTCGTTAATTTTTCTCCCAGGACTTCAAAAAATTGCACTTCAATTTGTTTCGTGTTTTCGTAGTCAAGTCATGTCAATCGCAGATTTTTTTGCGTTTCTCTCGCGTTTTTTCTTTTGAGTATCTAGGTGAAACCGTAAAAAAGATTACGAAGTGGTTGTGTTCAGTGCTTCTGCACGAACATAATGTTTCTTGAAATATGGCGCTTATGCACAACGCGCACCGTCAAAGCAGTAAAAACGTGTTAGTTCATAATCGTGAAAAGTATAGGCAAACGTAACGTCCATTACTTTTTATCGAGTAAGGGTAACGCGTTCTCTTTTATTTTGAGGCAACGTAGGTCGGTGGTAACGCGTTCTTCTTATTTACAAGTAACGAGTAACGTATTTTGTCACTTTTTTTTCGGTAACGCCTACAACACTGCCTACATCGCACTAAAAACAACTTGGATCTTAGGTTGGGATGACACTTCTGACGTTCTGGCTCCACAACAACATCTGGGAAACTGGACAAGTACCTCTCGTTCCAGTGCGACAAGTAAAATTGTCCTCTGTGAAAGCTTGGCAAATCAAAACTTAAAAGTATCGTCACATAGTCTAATCGCCCTTGCCAGCTGTATTGGTAAAATATTGGAACGGACGACTTCTGTCTGCTTGAATGGCACCTTAAAAACAGAAGTTCTAACTCCTGACTGCACGTCAGGATTTCGCCAGGCCATAGCTCTATAGATGGCGTTAATCGACCCTTTTAAGCTCGATCGAGGATCATAAATGTCAGAAACATCAGCGCCGCAGCATTTTTAGATATAAAGAGCGCTTTGAACTTTAGTGTGTCACGCAGTAATCTTTAATCTCCTGGAACGATCTTGAATCTGGTGGTCGCCTTTTACGCCTGGGATGTTAGGTACCTTGATGTTCGACGACAATTTTTATAACAACAAATGCAGCAAGCTAACAACAACACATAAAAATGTATCGACGTGTACCTCGGGGTGGTGTTTTAATTCGTTCACTTTTAGAGCGCAGCTCTTAGGCGCCCGTTTCCGGCTTGAGCGGCGTCGCCGACGGTGGCGGCGTAATAGCACGGTGCATTATGGGAAAATGTCCCATAATGCAGGAGATTGAAGAATGAGGGGAGGAGGAGGAGAAGCAGGAGGAAGAGGAGGAGGAGGGGCATACCCTCCCTTCGTACCCTTCCATCCTCCGTCCTCAAGAGCTGCGCTCTAATTCGGCGTTACATGGAGTTGTAAACGAGTTTCACTTATTTTTATTCTGTCTCTTATTGGTCTTGCAGATCCGACCCCATAACTGGTAGAGGATCATTCTATGCAGGACTGCATTTGGACATCAAGCATTATAAGGCTTCATGTACGTATCAGACTTCAAAAATCTGTCGATGTAATCAATGCGTATATTTCTGAATGTGGCCTCATACTATCAACAACGAAATCTGCTGCAATCGCTTTACTCGACGTGATATGGAGAACTACCCGCTAACCGAATTCGGAAACGCTATCCCGTCAAGAAATATCGCTCTCTCTCTTGGATTAGTAATTGGAAAGAGGCGTTAGTTGGACTCCTCACATCTCTTACTTAAGGAGGAAACTTGCTGCATTTATCATCTTGGCACGCTTCATACTTGGGGTTCATCTGTATTGTACATGCTCCATATTCACCAATCACTCTTTGTAGGATATTTGACGTACAGCCTTCCAGCATTCAAATAATATTTTAAGACTTAAGATACGTAGACTTAGAAGTTCTGCAAGGCCTAGCGCTTCGTACATGCCGAGGCATTCCTAGATCGGCATCCACATCGGAAACTATAACCGGGGCAAGCAGCTACAAAATTCCGCTTCTTCAAATTGAAAACCATGAGAGTGCACATACGGCACTTAACTAGGCAACCGAAACATCACATTGCGTATATACAATTAAAAGGAAAACATTATAAACTCGCTAAAGTTACTGTTAGATACGATGTTATAATACAAACAGGCTTCGCCTTTTTCACGAGACCCAATCGTTCACCGTGGACTTTTTCTACCTTTAAATATAGAAACAAATATTCCAGGCATTAAGGCAAAGGCTGGTGTTGCTACATGCGTACTTCGTCAGTGCGCATCGGGGATCATGTACACAACATAAAATAATCCACCTCGAGATCCGCAATTCTTGTACCAAGCACAGAAACAACCCTGAACTTTAGGTTTTTCCACAAAGCATCCTCAACAGCCTCAGAGTTTGAAGCCATTTACGAAGTGCTGAAGTACATCAAAACGCAACCCTCTGGCAGGTAGGCTATCTTTAAAGATTCAAAAGCAGCATTACTCGCCCTGCAATCAATAATGACACAAGGGGACCAGTTTGTAGTCTCCCATGCGATTGCATCACTGGCAGATTTCATCCTTAAGAGGGGAGACGATTTTCTTTTATGTTGGTCCCGAGTCACTGTGCAATCATTGGTAATTAGAGGCCGACAAAGCCGCAAGAGGAGCACACAATAACATCACAATTATTGCACTTCCATACTTCCGATCACATGCTGCATCTGCAATTCGCCAAGCGGCCTAGGAACTAACATTAAATCAAAGGGTTTTATGATTTTTATCATGCCCGCCTCGACTCCCGGTGATCAAAGACTATATTCCATTTACCATACGGTCTCCCTCGACGAATAGAAACCACGATTCATAGATTACGTCTTGCAGTAGATTTTCACAAAAAAGTTTCTGCACAAGATCACGAAAGCATCAAGTTTGAACTGTCTTGCTTACAACTATCCGGAAACCATCAAATACATTCTTATTGTATGCCTCTTTCATGACAACGAGAGAAGAATACTTGAGACGGCTCTTATAAACCTGAAGGATAGTCCGCTCACTGTAGAAAAAAATACTCGTTAGTTGGAACTCCGTTGAAAGCTCTGGTACGGAAACAAATTCCTTGTTTATATTTCTGGGGAGACACAAGACTAACACTAACGCTCTAAGACGTAGAAAAACGAGTTAACTGATAATCTTATCATTTCCTTCCTCATTGATCAACTCATTATCATATCTATCGACCTTCCTCATATGAATTTATCAGAAAGCTTTTATCTTCCATTTCCCCAGTGTCGAGTAGTCTGCTAGAGTTATGCACTCAGGCTGACCACTTGGCCATTCAATCACTCTATTTTGACACTTAACTCCGTAAATCGCAGAAACTGGCTTTCCCCCGTGGTTTGCCAAAATGAAGGCGCTCTACTTTTCTCACAGTATATTTAGTAAAATTTTCGGAATCAAGGCTCATTGAAGATGTGGTACATAACGGGACGTTTATGTGCACCCCGTTCTTTCTTGTGTGTTTTTTTTTTTCTTGCTGCAGTTCCTGCGTGTGCGGTATTCGGTGTTTTTTTTGTTTTTTTTAGGAAGTGCTGTCCTATTTTTGTCAACCGGACCTCTTCATGCATTTCAATGTCTCTTGTCCACTCAGATGCTATGTGCACGTTCATCCGAAGACGTGTATATTTAGCAGGGCACATTTATACAGATAAATGCATATATATATATCAAGCAGAATGGGTGATACCTTGCGAAGAAAATAAGCTTTGCTTTGTCGATGCACGAGTAGACTTGATGTACAAACGAAACAACGAAATATCTAGCTCAGGCACGCATCGGGAAAAAATTCATGCAAAACCGCGGCCTCCGTATTAAAATAAAAATAAAACAAGATTTCGAGGAAAACTTGAGAATAGGGTTACCACATGGTGCCTCACAAGGGGTAAGTTTGCTTCTTTTTGCATTTCCCCGGAAGAATACATCCCACCGCCCACAAAAAGGGTTAAGATACGGAGCGACCGGACGCCTGCTCCTAAAAGGAACGAATTTGCGCACCGCCTGCTATGCGGATAAAGAAGAGTGCACGTCTCTTCCTTTAACATTTAACACAATATGCGCCTCGACAAGCACGTGCCACCGTTATAGCTCCCCGCACGTCTTTCTTGCTCGATTGTATCACACGCGGACGGACGGTTAGCCTTTCTGTCAATAGGGAGTTTTCCTAGATGGTTTTCGCCGTTCCAAAGGCTCTCCGCAACCCGCTACGATATCCGGAACTTTACAGTCAAGGCCATCGGCGCGCAGGCGCTGCAGCGGCTTCTTCGTTGCGGAGGGCTTAGCGGAGGAAGGAAACGCGGTCTACGAAAACTCCCTATTAACTAGCCACCCCCCCCCCCCCCCCCCTCCCGGTCGCCAGCGCAGGCAGCAGCACTTAAACGTTAAAATATAACTGGCGTTAAAAACGCCAGGATACACCCGTACCGCGAAGCAAACTTTTAATCCCTTCGAATTTCTCCGCGAAACTGCGGGTGAAGTTGGGCAATGTTTAGTATTCTAAACCCCGGGAAAATGGGTTTCACGCTACATTAGGATAAGCCACGCATGAGGGCAACAACTTGCTCGTAAAGAAAGTCGCACAGGGGGTGAAGGAACCGGTGGGCTCTGCCGTGACGGGGCTTCACGCGAACCGGCTAAACGTGGACACACGCCGTACGTACACCGAATTACTTCTGGTAAAACTAAAAAGTGAGGCAGCCATCTTCTGGGCTAACCACGATGCGACGTCTCGTTTTCAGAGAGGATTAGGCAGGTTGTTGTACGTACATTTGCGGTACACGTTATGCTCGGCATAACAAGGTGTTTTAATTAAACATGAGGAAGATGCACAGAAAGGGGGACGGGCAACGAAGACTTCGTTTCTACTGTTACTGTTACCGACACGCTCGTTTTGTACTTAAGGTGTTTTAGCAGAGCGTTACAGCTGGTTACCGCGGTCTAGAGTAACTGTATAGGCTCTGCGCATGGAGCCAGAGTTTCGCGTTCCTCTTCCTCGCGTCGCCAACTCCGTATGGCGAAGAACCGGGTTCCCGCATTCTGGATGAAAGTTCGCACGAATTCTTTTATTACAAAAAAATAACGTCCGCTACACAGTTGCTAAGTTTTAAATTGCTCTTCACCTCATGGGTCGATCTCCCTGGCGTGCCTACGAAAGATATATCCCGATCGTTAAAGAACAACATATATTATTTAATCATTACTTGTCAATATGGATTGTTTCTTTTTTATTCTTTATTAATTTTGCAGCGCCTGCAGCGCCCATATTAGGTGGTGCACTCTGAAAATATTTTTTTAATTTTAAATAAACGAGTCACTACGATAAACTACCCGCGGAATAAAACTGAGCACACGGGAGTGTCCCTTTATGCATGTCACGTGCACGCAAACAAGCAAACCCATGAAAACCGCGCGGATGCTCACTTTTTTATATTGCTGTAATGGGCCAGCATGGTAACAGCCAGCGCCGGGTTCATCCAAGTGCTCGTAGGAAGTGCGGTAGCCTCTATATTCAAAAAACGGTATACCATGTCTACTCTGCAATGAACTACAGTCAAAGCTCCAGGCCGCCAGGTCCAACCATGAGGCAGTTAGTAGCCCCGCGGTTTATTGGTATGTATCTCGACGATTCATTGATTCGCAACCTGCAGCATGTTGGAAGAATATGCCACGTGATCAAAATCGCCTTCGTGATTCGATCTCCGCCCGTAGCGTCGGTTGTAGTCCATCGTAGGCTCAGACGAGCTTCTTGTGGAGACACCAAGCTGCAGAAGGACCAAAACCTAAAATAATTGTGAGAGTGAAATAATTCTTGGTGATAATAACTGAAATTTATCACCATGATACGACGACACATTGACGGTTCAGTTGGAATGCAATGGTAAGGAAATGTTTAGTTAGGGTCCTATATCACATATCTTTTATAAAAAAATAAAAAAACGATATCATGAAATTACAAATTAAAGTATAAGAACCGTTCAGCGTTTTCTGTTGTTTTTTTCTTCGCGAAGTTACTTGAGTAATGCGATGTCGGCACAAGGAAAAGACATGTAGTATAGAAAATTGACCGTGCAGTCACAGCGATTGCTGCGACTCGTCACGGTGGAGCCCTTGGGCATCAGTGTCGTGCTCACGCACGATGGGGTCATGACGGCGAAGTCTCTGGCTTCGTTTTCTCGAGCACGCACTTTCCTGCTCTCCCTGCGACGACGGCGAGCTGCAGCTTGCGATGCTTTCTGCTCTTTGGTTTGTCGAGCCCGACATTCCCTCGCTGCAATGGCAAGTCTAGCCTTGCGTTCGGCTTCTTCTGCCGCGGGGGCACCTTACCCGAGGGAGCCATTAGGCAGTTTTAGCAGAGCGTTGCCGCGTTCTATATCGCGGTCGCGGTACGGCGCCTGGCGGGCGCTGACGACCATGCTTCGAAGTCACATGCACAAGCTCACAGTTGCAATGACGTGAGCTCGCGCTATGATTTCACACACGCACTCGCGCAGGCAAGCACGTGATGGGCCGTCACCGGTGCCATCGCGTGAGGTCACAGGCGGCGTGGGTACGACGCAACGTTATTGTACGACGTGAGAAGTGACGTAATGCCACGATAGATGGAGGGATGGATGCTTACGGCTGGACTCTGAATCGGGAGGCGTCTTGCGCCACCTAGCCCAAGCTTTTAACTTCAGCAATGAACTCCAATTATGATCGGAATTAAATAATAAAGGCGAAGAACTTTCTATCGCGACGTCACAGAAACTGTGACTATCTATACTTCGTTTCACCTTAAGTTGTACCGCAGCGAAGGCTAGAAGCGCGAGCTCCATAGCGTTGGCAGCCGCTCTTAAGTCACGAGAGCTTGTGCCGCCAAGAGTGTCCCAGAGCAAGGAGCTCGCGCTTAGCCTTCCTGCGGTACATCATAAGGTGAAACAGAGTATAGCAGGCGCTGCACGAGACTCATTTGAACACGCGTGCTCAACAAACACCGTTTATAAAGCAGGCTGTCAAAGCGTTGGCGTGGCTCTGCGTTAACGCGCCCGCTTCACACGCAGCGGACCTATGATCGAATCATGAGGACACCACGGCGGCCGGCGATCTTTATCAGGCATTTGGCGATGTCAACTCTCTACGCCCCACTTCAACAACGAACGTCATCTTCGGTTGTGGAAAGAGCCCATAACACCTATCACTCTTAAATGTATACTATACATACGAAGAGATGCAGCACAAACCGTAAACACGTATATCTTCGCAACACTACTTCCTGACCCGCAAAAAAAATAAAAATTAAACGAACAAAAAGCAGAGTCACTTGCTCCCGTTGGGTTTTATTGCGACGCACCTCCGGAATACTTTGGAAGTAGCGCATGTAAACCCAGAACATGACCCAGACTGATCGAAATTTTCGATCAGCTGAAAAAAGGTGTCGTCCGTACAAGACGGCCAACAAGGCTTCCCCTCTGCCACATTAGCAACGCCTCATAAAAAGTTATAGTTTTCGTGTCTCAGTATGTACGCTTACTTCGACATTTTTTTTTCATTTATTACCTCGCGTACCAGCGATCCCCCCCCCCCCACACACAGCACCACTATTTGCATTCACGAGAGCAGAATGTTCAAGTTATACGAGATACAGCACCGACGATACGCTTACCATCGGTGGTTGAAGTGCCGTTGCCTGCGGCGTCCCATTTTGCATACTGGCTCGCAGCCTTTCGACACCACGCTGACAGAGCACTGAAAGCTGCAAGGTCGGTGGACCAGTTATTTGTCAAACTTACACCGCGTGACCCCACCCGCGACCTAGGTAAAACAACGGTACATACACAGTATACTATTTTGTTTTACTTTTCTGGAACAAAATTACACTTGAAGCATGTTTGTTAGCTTACGCTCAATATCTGAAATATACTCTCTCATGAATGATGAGTGCAATTCGTATCGTAGTGATGCGGGTCCAAAGGTCGGCCTACCCTATAGACTAAGATTTGCATACTAAGAGTATGTGTTTAATATAGTATTAGTAAACAAAAATATACTTTATGTGTACATTGCGTAATGTTTTATTAAAGTGCAAAATTAGGATACTTTTGGTGTCTTGGATCTCCCAATGGGCGCCCCAGCCACGCGCAGAGAGTGGGGTATGCGGTGACGAGAAAGCGGTTGATTGCTCCGGCAAGCCCGTAGCTCCCACCCAACTGTCAGCTCAGGAGTCAACGGAGTAGCCCGGCTGGAGCAGATATGGTGCGGAACGGGCCGCAATCGTAAAAGCGCTCTTTCCGGAACACGATTCGTAGACGGTCGATATCCGTTCCTCCGACTAGCGCCAAGTCATTTCCGAATTCCATTGCTGAATCTGTTCTCGCCTTAAACATTATTCGGTGATATTGCTTCCAACATAAATATACTAGTTTACATCCTAAAATAAACGCCAATGTCTTAAGACTTTGATGCGTTCATCGATGATCGAAGATACGGGAATGTGCGAAAGGCAGTGTTTGCTGTCTTTTAAAAAAACACCTCATTGTAGAATGTCTTTCCACCATTAACGTCATTAACGATTAAAAACAGCATCGAGCTTGCTATGGTGTCCACAACTGTAGTGAAAAATGTGTAGCGAACTTGCTGGGCAATTTGGTTGTTGCAAGTGAATCGTGGTGGTGTCTTCGTTCATAGGCGCTCTTCATCGGTTAGTTTAGTCGCCATGGCATAACGCGTGGAATATGTACTCGAAATGAATCGTTGAAATGGAGATACCGGCGCAAACTCGGATTTTAAGAACGTATGAAGGGGCGTCCAGTTGCGTATTTGCTGAGACCAAGAGCCGATGTTTCGCAGGGCTTTCCCGCCGAATGCCACCTCAACTCAGGACGATGTGTCGTATCACGCTAGAAATACCCGCGCTTAGTAACCCAAATGATCGATTTCAACTTCGAATGAAACAGACTTGGTCGGGGTGGGTATTTGAATTTTTCTCAATTTAACATATCTCCCCCATGTCTAAAAAACTAAACCGCTTGAAAAAAAAATTTCTTTTCTGTTTTACGAAAAGATTTTAGGTGAGGCAAGGTGAAAATCAAATTTTGTGTGTTTGAGTTTCATACGAAGTTCTGTTTCTTGTTATGCATACTAAAATGATTGAAATATTTATAAACATATTTCGTGTAAATCTATTGTATTCCGAGTACGTATTATTTTAAACTCGATAAATAGTCAGATTCTATTAGCGACATAAAAAATGCCAAACATAATACCTTTGACTTTTAGGCTGTTTCTATTATTTTATTATATTGTTTTTGGCAGTTTTATTCATAAAGGAACGACTCTTTTTGTAATTCTATGTTATATTGCTTTTCTGGTGCCGTCATACGAACCTCCCCCCTTTCCCTTTCCTTTCTTTATCTTCGCTAGAAGACGTCAAAATCAGATCTCCGGAATCGGCAAAAAGCTAGGTTCGGCAAGTGGACTTTGTTTCAGTTTTTTTTTAAATCTTATATACACCTTTTCCACAAAGGCGCAGCCATCTTGAATGTCGTCACTTCTCGTATGCGGTGACACATCGCTTTGATCTCTGCCGCGCCCCTGGAATGTGTTTACGAAAAATGCGTGATTGTCACGCGTTCTTGTTTTGCCTTACCTACATTTTCTCGCGCATTCCAGGTTGAAATGTTTCATTTTTTCGCCCTGCATACCAGATACGGGACCCCACGTGACTAAGAACAACAGGAAAAAGAAAAAAGCTTATAGTTGGGGTCAACTTTTTTAGAAAACGCGATCAAACGTAGAGTGTGCGCTCGCGCACTTTGAGCGCCGATCGAAGCTGTAGGAGCGCGCGTGATCAGCCTCTATCGACACTCAAAGTGCTCGAGCGTACGCTCTCCTACTTTTGACTGCATTGCCACAGAACGCAGACCCCGGGTATATTTTTCAGCCCGAAGGGTTAAATATATGTGCAACATCAATGAAAAGAGTCGTGTTTGGCTGAATGATGCTATTCGACTAAATTAAAAATGTCCACCCTATCGGCCACACCAAAAAAGATCCCAACCCCTTCTTGTGGTCGGATTATTTTCCAAAACAAACGCACTTCCGCTAGGGTTGAAAGCCCTTAGAACTTGATTCAGTGCACAGCTGCAAGGTAAGCATTTGCTCTTTCCTTTCAACTGACGAAGGTCAGAGATACTTAGTTTTCTTTGTCCAGCTCGCTGAGGCAAGCAGCATGACCTTGTGATCAATATGGTGGCAATGATCCGTGAAAGATGCAACCCCTTATCCCTAGCGCCAAGGCCTAGCCCGGTCTCACCTTGGCGTGGTTTCTCTAATATTTCTTTTTCTGTTTGCCGCACTGTGCTGCCACCAGGTAGGCTTGTGTTGTCGCAGTATGACGCGCTGCTTATACACATCGCATGTGGCTGGCAGTTGAAAAGCCGTACCGTCTCTGCTTGTTTTCTAGTCGCGTACTTATCCTAAGGGCGAATTCACCGACTCGCTCGTCACAACTGTTAAAAAACACACAAACGAAAATATTTAAAAGGACCAGAAATTGTCCTGTTGTCACAGCGATGCAGCGAGCATTGACGTTTCCTGCTCCAGCATTTGACAGTCGCAGTTGATCCTGTCCGGTTTGGTCAATGGCCAACTTGGACAGTTCTAGTCGGAGTGTTGTGCACTGACTACGATTGCAGCCATAAAAGAAGAGATATTAAAATGAACGTGTTTGCTCTGTGAAGGAGTTCAACATGAAACTCCTGAGGCCAGCTCTGCCACCCCCCCCCCCCCCCAGCATTCCAGAAGTGAGGGATACCGACATTTTGTACGCCTTTCTACTGAAAGTCAGTTCTATTTCACCTTGCTTTCTTTTCCCGTAGGAGTTTTGGTATTTCTAATTAATTCCTGACGGCACTCTGAGTGAACGTGTCCCCTTGTCCACCGCCAGAAATCTCTTAATTAATGTCACTCAGCAACTCGTGCTCAAATATAGCGCTTGTGGGTGAACTTGAGCTTGATTCACAGGCACGGGACAGAGAAAGTTCCTCAACCAGAAATGCAAACCAATTCTAACACAAAATGTTGGTATCTCTCACTTCTGGAATGCTGGGGGGGGGGGGGGTGGAGAGCTGGCCTCAGGAGTTTCATGTTGAACTCCTTCACAGAGCAAAAACGTTCATTTTAATATCTCTTCTTTTAATGGCTGCAATCGTAGTCAGTGCACAACATCTCGACTAGAACTGTCCAAGTTGGCCATTGACCAAACCGGACAGGATCAACTGCGACTGTCAAATGCTGGAGCAGGAAACGTCAATGCTCGCTGCATCGCTGTGACAACGGGACAATTCTGGTCCTTTTAAATATTTTCGTTTGTGTGTTTTTTAACAGTTGTGACGAGCGAGTCGGTGAATTCACCCTTAGGATAAGTACGCGACTAGAAAACAAGCAGAGACGGTACGGCTTTTCAACTGCCAGCCACATGCGATGTGTATAAGCAGCGCGTCTACTGCGACAACACAAGCCTACCTGGTGGAAGCACAATGCGGCAAACAGAAAAAGAAATATTAGAGAAACCACGCCAAGGTGATACCGGGCTAGGCCTTGGCGCTAGGGATAAGGGGTTGCATCTTTCACGGATCATTGCCACCATATTGATCACAAGGTCATGCTGCTTGCCTCAGCGAGCTGGACAAAGAAAACTAAGTATCTCTGACCTTCGTCAGTTGAAAGGAAAGAGCAAATGCTTACCTTGCAGCTGTGCACTGAATCAAGTTCTAAGGGCTTTCAACCCTAGCGGAAGTGCGTTTGTTTGGAAAAATAATCCGACCACAAGAAGGGGTTGGGATCTTTTGGTGTGGCCGATAGGGTGGACATTTTTAATTTAGTCGAATAGCATCATTCAGCCAAACACGACTCTTTTCATTGATGTTGCACATATATTTAACCCTTCGGGCTGAAAAATATACCCGGGGTCTGCGTTCTGTGGCAATGCAGTCAAAAGTAGGAGAGCGTACGCTCGACCACTTTGAGTGTCGATAGAGGGCTCATCACGCGCGCTCCTCACAGCTTCGATCGGCGCTCAAAGTGCGCGAGCGCACGCTCTACGTTTGATCGCGTTTTCTAAAAAAGTTGACCCCAACTATAAGCTTTTTCTTTTTCCTGTTGTTCTTAGTCACGTGGGGTCCCGTATCTGGTATGCAGGGCGAAAAAATGAAACATTTCAACCTTGAATGCGCGAGAAAATATAGGTAAGGCAAAACAAGAACGCGTGACAATCACGCATTTTTCGTAAACACATTCCAGGGGCGCGGAGAGATCAAAGCGATATGTCACCATATACGAGAAGTGACGACATTCAAGATGGCTGCGCCTTTGTGGAAAAGGTGTATATAAGATTTAAAAAAAAACTGAAACAAAGTCCACTTGCCGAACCTAGCTTTTTGCCGATTCCGGAGATCTGATTTTGACGTCTTCTAGCGAAGATAAAGAAAGGAAAGGGGAAGGGGGAGGTTCGTATGACGGCACCAGAAAAGCAATATAACTTAGAATTACAAAAAGAGTCGTTCCTTTATGAATAAAACAGCCAAAACAATATAATAAAATAATAAAACAGCCTAAAAGTCAAAGGTATTATGTTTGGCATTTTTTTATGTCGCTAATAGAATCTGACTATTTATCGAGTTTAAAATAATACGTACTCGGAATACAATAGATTTACACGAAATATGTTTATAAATATTTCAATCATTTTAGTATGCATAACAAGAAGCAGAATTTCGTATGGAAACTCAAACACACAAAATTTGATTTTCACCTTGCCTCACCTAAAATCTTTTCGTAAAACAGAAAAGAAATTTTTTTTTCAAGCGGTTTAGTTTTTTTAGACATGGGGGAGATATGTTAAATTGAGAAAAATTCAAATACCCACCCCGACCAGTCTGTTTCATTCGAAGTGAAATGATCATTTGGGTTGCTAAGCGCGGGTATTTCTAGCGTGATACGACACATCGTCCTGAGTTGAGGTGGCATTCGGCGGGAAAGCCCTGCGAAACATCGGCTCTTGGTCTAGCAAATACCAACTGGACGCCCCTTCATACGTTCTTAAAATCCGAGTTTGCGCCGGTATCTCCATTTCAAGAATTCATTTCGAGTACATATTCCACGCGTTATGCCATGGCGACTAAACTAACCGATGAAGAGCGCCTAGAACGAAGACACCACACGATTCACTCGCAACAACCAAATTGCCCAGCAAGTTCGCTACACATTTTTCACTACAGTTGATGGACACCATAGCAAGCTCGATGCTGTTTTTAATCGTTAATGACGTTAATGGTGGAAAGACATTCTACAATGAGGTGTTTTTTTAAAAGACAGCAAACACTGCCTTTCGCACATTCCCGTATCTTCGACATCGATGAACGCATCAAAGTCTTAAGACATTGGCGTTTATTTTAGGATGTAAACTAGTATATTTATGTTGGAAGCAATATCACCGAATAATGTTTAAGGCGAGAACAGATTCAGCAATGGAATTCGGAAATGACTTGGCGCTAGTCGGAGGAACGGATATCGACCGTCTCGAATCGTGTCCGGAAAGAGCGCTTTTACGATTGCGGCCGTTCCGCACCATATCTGCTCCAGCCGGGCTGCTCCGTTGACTCCTGAGCTGACAGATTGGGTGGGAGCTACGGGCTTGCCGGAGCAATCAACCGCTTTCTTCGTCACCGTACCCCACTCTGCGCGTGGCTGGGGGCGCCCATTGGGAGATTCAAGACACCAAAAGTATCCTAATTTTTGCACTTTAATAAAACATTACGCAATGTACACATAAAGTATTTTTTTGTTTACTAATACTATATTAAACACATACTCTTAGTATGCAAATCTTAGTCTATAGGGTAGGCCGACCTTTGGACCCGCATCACTACGATACGAATTGCACTCATCATTCATGAGAAGTATATTTCAGATATTGAGCGTAAGCAACAAACATGCTTCAAGTGTAATTTATGTTCTAGAAAAGTAAAACAAAATAGTATACTGTGTATGTACCGTTGTTTTACCTAGGTCGCGGGTGGGGTCACGCGGTGTAAGTTTGACAAATAACTGGTCCACCGACCTTGCAGCTTTCAGTGCTCTGTCAGCGTGGTGTCGAAAGGCTGCGAGCCAGTATGCAAAATGGGACGCCGCAGGCAACGGCGCTTCAACCACCGATGCTAAGCGTATCGTCGGTGCTGTATCTCGTATAACTTGAACATTCTGCTCTCGTGAATGCAAATAGTGTGTGTTGTGTGTGGGGGGGGGGGGATCGCTGGTACGCGAGGTAATAAATGAAAAAAAAATGTCGAAGTAAGCGTACATACTGAGACACGAAAACTATAACTTTTTTATGAGGCGTTGCTAATGTGGCAGAGGGGAAGCCTGTTGGCCGTCTTTGTACGGACGACACGCTTTTTCAGCTGATCGAAAATTTCGATCAGTCTGGGTCATGTTCTGGGTTTACATGCGCTACTTCCAAAGTATTCCGAAGGTGCGTCGCAATAAAACCCAACGGGAGCAAGTGACTCTGCTTTTTGTTCGTTTAATTTTTTATTTTTTTGCGGGTCAGGAAGTAGTGTTGCGAAGATATACGTGTTTACGGTTGTGCTGCATCTCTTCGTATGTATAGTATACATTTAAGAGTGATAGGTGTTATGGGCTCTTTCCACAACCGAAGATGACGTTCGTTGTTGAAGTGGGGCGTAGAGAGTTGACATCGCCAAATGCCTGATAAAGATCGCCGGCCGCCGTGGTGTCCTCATGATTCGATCATAGGTCCGCTGCGTGTGAAGCGGGCGCGTTAACGCAGAGCCACGCCACACGCTTTGACAGCCTGCTTTATAAACGGTGTTTGTTGAGCACGCGTGTTCAAATGAGTCTCGTGCAGCGCCTGCTATACTCTGTTTCACCTTATGATGTACCGCAGGAAAGGCTACAAGCGCGAGCTCCTTGCTCTGGGACACATCTTGGCGGCACAAGCTCTCGTGACTTAAGAGCGGCTGCCAACGCTATGAACTCGCGCTTCTAGCCTTCGCTGCGGTACAACTTAAGGTGAAACGAAGTATAGATGGTCACAGTTTCTGTGACGTCGCGATAGAAAGTTCTTCGCCTTTATTATTTAATTCCGATCATAATTGGAGTTCATTGCTGAAGTTAAAAGCTTGGGCTAGGTGGCGCAAGACGCCTCCCGATTCAGAGTCCAGCCGGAAGCATCCATCCCTCCATCTATCGTGGCATTACGTCCCTTCTCACGTCGTACAATAACGTTGCGTCGTACCCACGCCGCCTGTGACCTCACATGACGGCACCGGTGACGGCCCATCACGTGCTTGCCTGCGCGAGTGCGTGTGTGAAATCATAGCGCGAGCTCACGTCATTGCAACTGTGAGCTTGTGCATGTGACTTCGAAGCATGGTCTTCAGCGCCCGCCAGGCGCCGTACCGCGACCGCGATATAGAACGCGGCAACGCTCTGCTAAAACTGCCTAATGGCTCCCTCGGGTAAGGTGCCCCCGCGGCAGAAAAAGCCGAACGCAAGGCTAGACTTGCCATTGCAGCGAGGGATGTCGGGCTCGACAAACCAAAGAGCAGAAAGCATCGCAAGCTGCAGCTCGCCGTCGTCGCAGGGAGAGCAGGAAAGTGCGTGCTCGAGAAAACGAAGCCAAGAGACTTCGCCGTCATGACCCCATCGTGCGTGAGCACGACACTGATGCCCAGGGCTCCACCGTGACGAGTCGCAGCAATCGCTGTGACTGCACGGTCAATTTTCTATACTACATGTCTTTTCCTTGTGCCGCACATCGCATTACTCAAGTAACTTCGCGAAGAAAAAAACAACAAGAAAACGCTGAACGGTTCTTATACTTTAATTTGTAATTTCATGATATCGTTTTTTTATTTTTTATAAAAGGTATGTGATATAGGACCTTAACTAAACATTTCCTCACCGTTGCATTCCAACTGAACCGTCAATGTGTCGTCGTATCATGGTGATAAATTTCAGTTGTTATCACCAAGAATTATTTCACTCTCACAATTATTTTAGGTTTTGGTCCTTCTGCAGCTTGGTGTCTCCACAAGAAGCTCGTCTGAGCCTACGATGGACTACAACCGACGCTACGGGCGGAGATCGAATCACGAAGGCGATTTTGATCACGTGGCATATTCTTCCAACATGCTCAGGTTGCGAATCAATGAATCGTCGAGATACATACCAATAAACCGCGGGGCTGCTAACTGCCTCATGGTTGGACCTGGCGGCCTGGAGCTTTGACTGTAGTTCATTGCAGAGTAGACAAGGTATAGCGATTTTTGAATATAGAGGGCTACCGCACTTCCTACGAGCACTTGGATGAACCCGGCGCTGGCTGTTACCATGCTGGCCCATTACAGCAATATAAAAAAGTGAGCATCCGCGCGGTTTTCATGGGTTTGCTTGTTTGCGTGCACGTGACATGCATAAAGGGACACTCCCGTGTGCTCAGTTTTATTCCGCGGGTAGTTTATCGTAGTGACTCGTTTATTTAAAATTAAAAAAATATATTTTCAGAGTGCACCACCCAATATGGGCGCTGCAGGCGCTACAAATTAATAAAGAATAAAAAGAAACAATCCATATTGACAAGTAATGATTAAATAATATATGTTGTTCTTTAACGATCGGGATATATCTTTCGTAGGCACGCCAGAGAGATCGACCCATGAGGTAAAGAGCAATTTAAAACTTGCAACTGTGTAGCGGACGTTATTTTTTTTAAATAAAATAATTCGTGCGAACTTTCATTCAGAATGCGGGAACCCGGTTCTTCGCCAATACGGAGTTGCCGACGCGAGGAAGAGGAACGCGAAACTCTGGCTCTGTGCGCAGAGCCTACTACAGTTAATCTAGACCGCGGTAACCAGCTGTAACGCTCTGCTAAAACACCATAAGTACAAAACGAGCGTGTTGGTAACAGTAACAGTAAAAACAAGTCTTCGTTGCCCGTCCCCCCTTTCTGTGCATATTCCTGATGTTTAATTAAAACACCTTGTTATGCCGAGCATAACGCGTACCGCAAATGTACGTACAACAACCTGCCTAATCCTCTTTGAAAACGAGACGTCGCATCGTGGCTAGCCCAGAAGATGGCTGCCTCACTTTTTTGTTTTACCAGAAGTAATTCGGTGTACGTACGGCGTGTGTCCACGTTTAGCCGGTTCGCGTGAAGCCCCGTCACGACAGAGCCCACCGGTTCCTTTACCCCCTGTGCGACTTTCTTTACGAGCAAGTTGTTGCCCTCATGCGTGGCTTATCCTAATGTAGCGTGAAACCCATTTTCCCGGGGTTAGAATACTAAACATTGCCCAACTTCACCCGCAGTTTCGCGGAGAAATTCGAAGGGATTAAAAGTTTGCTCGCGGTACGTGTATCCTGGCGTTTTTAACGCCAGTTATATTTTAACGTTTAAGTGCTGCTGCCTGCGCTGGCGACCGGGAGAGGGGGGGGGGGGGGGTGGCTAGTTAATAGGGAGTTTTCGTAGACCGCGTTTCCTCCTCCGCTAAGCCCTCCGCAACGAAGAAGCCGCTGCAGCGCTTGCGCGCCGATGGCCTTGACTGTAAAGTTCCGGATATCGTAGCGGGTTGCGGAAAGCCTTTGGAACGGCGAAAACCATCTAGGAAAACTCCCTATTGACAGAAAGGCTAACCGTCCGTCCGCGTGTGATACATCGAGCAAGAAAGACGTGCGGGGAGCTATAACGGTGGCACGTGCTTGTCGAGGCGCATATTGTGTTAAATGTTAAAGGAAGAGACGTGCACTCTTCTTTATCCGCATAGCAGGTGGTGCGCAAATTTGTTCCTTTTAGGAGCAGGCATCCGGTCGCTCCGTATCTTAACCCTTTTTGTGGGCGGTGGGATGTATTCTTCCGGGGAAATGCAAAAAGAAGCAAACTTACCCCTTGTGAGGCACCATGTGGTAACCTATTCTCAAGTTTTCCTCGAAATCTTGTTTTATTTTTATTTTAATACGGAGGCCGCGGTTTTGCATGAATTTTTTCCCGATGCGTGCCTGAGCTAGATATTTCGTTGTTTCGTTTGTACATCAAGTCTACTCGTGCATCGACAAAGCAAAGCTTATTTTCTTCGCAAGGTATCACCCATTCTGCTTGATATATATATATGCATTTATCTATATAAATGTGCCCTGCTAAATATACACGTCTTCGGATGAACGTGCACATAGCATCTGAGTGGACAAGAGACATTGAAATGCATGAAGAGGTCCGGTTGACAAAAATAAGACAGCACTTCCTAAAAAAAACAAAAAAAACACCGAATACCGCACACGCAGGAACTGCAGCAGAAAAAAAACACACACAAGAAAGAACGGGGTGCACATAAACGTCCCGTTATGTACCACATCTTCAATGAGCCTTGATCCCGAAAATTTTACTAAATATACTGTGAGAAAAGTAGAGCGCCTTCATTTTGGCAAACCACGGGGAAAGCCAGTTTCTGCGATTTACGGAGTTAAGTGTCAAAATAGAGTGATTGAATGGCCAAGTGGTCAGCCTGAGTGCATAACTCTAGCAGACTACTCGACACTGGGGGAAATGGAAGATAAAAAGCTTTCTGATAAATTCATATGAGGAAGGCGATAGATATGATAATGAGTTGATCAATGAGGAAGGGAAATGATAAGATTATCAGTTACTCGTTTTTCTACGTCTTAGAGCGTTAGTGTTAGTCTTGTGTCTCCCAGAAATATAAACAAGGAATTTGTTTCCGTACCAAAGCTTTCAACGGAGTTCCAACTAACGAGTATTTTTTTCTACAGTGAGCGGACTATCCTTCAGGTTTATAAGAGCCGTTTCAAGTATTCTTCTCTCGGTGTCATGAAAGAGGCATACAATAAGAATGTATTTGATGGTTTCCGGATAGTTGTAAGCAAGACAGTTCAAACTTGATGCTTTCGTGATCTTGTGCAGAAACTTTTTTGTGAAAATCTACTGCAAGACGTAATCTATGAATCGTGGTTTCTATTCGTCGAGGGAGACCGTATGGTAAATGGAATATAGTCTTTGATCACCGAGAGTCGAGGTGGGCATGATAAAAATCATAAAACCCTTTGATTTAATGTTAGTTCCTAGGCCGCTTGGCGAATTGCAGATGCAGCATGTGATCGGAAGTATGGAAGTGCAATAATTGTGATGTTATTGTGTGCTCCTCTTGCGGCTTTGTCGGCACTCTAATTACCAATGATTGCACAGTGACTCGGGACCAACATAAAAGAAAATCGTCTCCCCTCTTAAGGATGAAATCTGCCAGTGATGCAATCGCATGGGAGACTACAAACTGGTCCCCTTGTGTCATTATTGATTGCAGGGCGAGTAATGCTGCTTTTGAATCTTTAAAGATAGCCTACCTGCCAGAGGGTTGCGTTTTGATGTACTTCAGCACTTCGTAAATGGCTTCAAACTCTGAGGCTGTTGAGGATGCTTTGTGGAAAAACCTAAAGTTCAGGGTTGTTTCTGTGCTTGGTACAAAAATTGCGGATCTCGAGGTGGATTATTTTATGTTGTGTACATGATCCCCGATGCGCACTGACGAAGTACGCATGTAGCAACACCAGCCTTTGCCTTAATGCCTGGAATATTTGTTTCTATATTTAAGGTAGAAAAAGTCCACGGTGAACGATTGGGTCTCGTGAAAAAGGCGAAGCCTGTTTGTATTATAACATCGTATCTAACAGTAACTTTAGCGAGTTTATAATGTTTTCCTTTTAATTGTATATACGCAATGTGATGTTTCGGTTGCCTAGTTAAGTGCCGTATGTGCACTCTCATGGTTTTCGAATTTGAAGAAGCGGAATTTTGTAGCTGCTTGCCCCGGTTATAGTTTCCGATGTGGATCCCGATCTAGGAATGCCTCGGCATGTACGAAGCGCTAGGCCTTGCGAACTTCTAAGTCTACGTATCTAAGTCTTAAAATATTATTTGAATGCTGGAAGGCTGTACGTCAAATATCCTACAAAGAGTGATTGGTGAATATGGAGCATGTACAATACAGATGAACCCCAAGTATGAAGCGTGCCAAGATGATAAATGCAGCAAGTTTCCTCCTTAAGTAAGAGATGTGAGGAGTCCAACTAACGCCTCTTTCAATTACTAATCCAAGGAAGATGCGATATTTCTTGTATGGGATAGCGTTTCCGAATTCGGTTAGCGGGTAGTTCTCCATATCACGTCGAGTAAAAGCGATTGCAGCAGATTTCGTTGTTGATAGTATGAGGCCACATTCAGAAATATACGCATTGATTACATCGACAGATTTTTGAAGTCTGATACGTACATGAAGCCTTATAATGCTTGATGTCCAAATGCAGTCCTGCATAGAATGATCCTCTACCAGTTATGGGGTCGGATCTGCAAGACCAATAAGAGACAGAATAAAAATAAGTGAAACTCGTTTACAACTCCATGTAACGCCGAATTAGAGCGCAGCTCTTGAGGAGGAGGATGGAAGGGTACGAAGGGGAGGGTATACCCCCCTCCTCCTCCTCTTCCTCCTGCTTCTCCTCCTCCTCCCCTCATTCTTCAATCTCCTGCATTATGGGACATTTCCCATAATGCACCGCGCAGTTACGCCGCCACCGTCGGCGACGCCGCTCAAGCCGGAAACGGGCGCCTAAGAGCTGCGCTCTAAAAGTGAACGAATTAAAACACCACCCCGAGGTACACGTCGATACATTTTATGTGCTGTTGTGCTTGCTGCATTTGTTGTTATAAAAATTGTCCGAACATCAAGGTACCTAACATCCCAGGCGTAAAGGCGACCACCAAATTCAAGATCGTTTAAGGAATTAAAGATTACTGCGTGACACACTAAGTTCAAAGCGCTCTTTATATCTAAAAATGCTGCGACGCTGATGTTTCTGACATTTATGATCCTCGATCGAGCTTAAAAGGTCGATTACACCATCTATAGAGCTATGGCCCTGGCGAAATCCTGACGTGCAGTCAGGGTAGAACTTCTGTTTTTTAAGGTGCCATTCAAAGCGAACAGAAATCATCCGTTCCAATATTTTACCAATACAGCTGGCAAGGGCGATTAGACTATGTGACGACACTTTTAAGTTTGATTTACCAAGCTTTCACAGAGGAATAATTTTACTTGTCTTACAAGACGAAGGTACTTGTCCAGTTTCCCAGATGTTGTTATAGAACCAGAACGTCAGAAGTGTCATCCCAACTTAAGATCCAAGTTGTTTTAGTGCGATGTAGGCAGTGTTGTAGGCGTTACCGAAACAAAAGTGACAAAATACGTTACTCGTTACTTGTAAATAAGAAGAACGCGTTACCGACCTACGTTGCCTCAAAATAAAAGGAACGCGTTACCCTTACCGATAAAAAGTAATGGACGTTACTTTTGCCTTACTTTTAAATTATGAACTAACACGTTTTACTGCTTTGACGGTGCACGTGTGCATAAGCGCCATATTTCAAGAAACATTATGTTCATGCAGAAACTGAACATAATTACTTCATCATTTTTTTACGGTTTCACCTAGATACTCAAAAAGAAAAAAACGCGAAGAAACGCAAAAAAATCTACGATTGACATGACTTGACTACAAAAACACGAAACAAATTGAAGTGCGAATTTTTTTAAGTCCTGGGAAAGAGTAACGAGTAACGTAACTACGTTACATGTTACTCGAAATAAGTAAAGTTAGTACGTTACCCGTTACTGTCTTGAAGAAGTAACGAGCACGTTGCTGCGTTAACGAAGAAAGTAACGCGCTACTGGTAACGCCGTTACTCGGAATGCGTTACCAACAACACTGGTTATCAGCTGATTCCGGTCGGGTAGAAGACGATGAGTTTGATGAAGCCTGCTCTGCGCCAAGTTCTTGATGAATAAAAGGCAAATCCATGTTTTTGCCTGCCGAAGTAGGGGGGTTGTGATTTGATATCTTGCGCTAGTGTTGGTGACTCAGGGGTGCTCGCTAGTGACTCACAAAATACTTCTAGGGATATCTTATCACATCCAATTGATAACGCAAGTGCTCGGAATGAATAGCGTTGCTGAGGAGAACATTTAAGGCCTCTAGAGGTGTTCCATATTTCACATAACGATTTTCGAGGATCGAGGAAGGAAGAAAATTATTTTCAGCATTTCCTGCGAAGTTTCATAAAATGTCGTCAAATATGTCTTTGAACCTTACGTGCGCTAAGCAAGTTCCTCTTATTTTTCGTTCGTCGATAACGACGCTCGGCCTGGCGTCTAATATCCCGCTGGCATCCAACTCGACATCAGGTGTGGTACAATTCCGAGGAACATTGAGCATTCTGGTTAAGCGTCGTTGACAACAAGAAGAGCAGAGGAAAACGAGCCTAGATCATTTGTACCTTTTGATGCTATTTCGATGGAATCTATATGGAATATATATATATATATATATATATATATATGTGAGACTTGAGAAGGATTGATTTAATGGGGTGATAGTTGACTGAGCGATGGCAGTCTCGGGAGAACTGACTTCTTCTTCTTCCTTCACCACAGCTACTCCCCCGTGCAGAAAGCGCCGGAATCCGGCGTTAGGGTGCAGGACGGTGGTAGCGCTTGAGGCGTGCAACATGAACGATGTCAGATTGTTTTGATCGATGGTCAGAATGTGGTGAAACCGGGGCGACCTCGTAGTTGGTCGCGGAGACTCGGCGAAGTATTTGGTATGGCCCCTTGAACTTTTTGAGCAGCTTATCGCACTTGCCTGGCACTCGAGACGGTGTCCATAAGAGTACCTCTTCACCCACTGTGTACTCGACTGGGGTATGAGTATCGGAATAACGGAGAACTTGCTCTTGCTGACACCTTAATGTGCAAATGCGTGACAGTTGGCGAGCTTCTTCCGCACGACACAATATGTCTTCAGCGTAACTATCAAGGGATGTGTCATCAAGGTAAGGCAAGAGAGTGTCCATCGTTGACAGGGGCTCACGTGCGTATAAGAGATAATATGGAGAATAATTGGTGGTAGCTTGGCGACTGGTGTTGTATGCGTATGTGACGTAAGGCAGAATGGTGTCCCAATTGGCGTGGTCCTCTGCGATGTACATAGAGATCATGTCGGTCAATGTATGATTTAGGCGTTCGACGAGGCCGTTCGATTGAGGGTGGTACGCGCTTGTGATATGATGGACAGTGCTTGTGAGGCCGCAAAGCTCATTGAGGACTTTTGCGACGAAGGGAGTGCCGCGGTCGGTAATAATGGCTTGCGGGGCTCCGTGCCGGAGCAGGATAGAATGCAGGAAGAAGTCAGCGACTTCAGAGGCTGTAGCGGCTGACACTGCTTTAGTTTCAGCGTATCGAGTAAAGTAGTCTATGGCCACTATTATCCATCGGTGGTTCTGTGCCGAGTGGGGAAAAGGGCCTAAGAAATCGATACCAAGGCGTTCAAAGGGATGGTTTGGAGGGGGAATGGGTCTCAGGACTCCAGCAGGCTTGGTCGATGTTTTTTTCTTCGTCTGGCACTGGTGGCATGCTCTGACATATTTGTTGATTGAGCGGTGCATACCATTCCAGAAGTATTTTGTGCGTGTTCTGAAGTACGTCTTGGCGAATCCTAGATGACCAGAGGTTGGGTCATCATGATTTGCTTTTATGATTTCCTTTTGGAGACGGCGGGGGACGACGAGAAGCCAGGGTCGTCCTTGTGGCTCATAATTTCTTCTGTAGAGAACGCCCTTGTGAAGTTGGAAGAGCCGGGCGCGACGCTCGATGCGTGGGGTGATGGAGGGCGTGCTGATTCCTTGAAGATAGTGAATTAATGGTCTTAGTGCACCATCTTCCAGCTGACAGGAGTGTATATCGACGCTATTTAGCGTGGCAGTGGAAGTGGTAACGAGTGTAGAAGGATGGTTCGGACCAGGTGTGTTAGAAGGGAGTGGGCATCGGGATAAGCTGTCAGCATCAAGATGTTTCCTGCCTGATTTGTATACAACTGTAAAATCGAATTCCTGTAGTTTCAGGGACCATCGGCCAAGTCGTCCCGAGGGATCCTTGAGAGTAGCTAACCAGCAAAGTGCGTGGTGATCTGTTACTATCCGGAAGGAAGAGCCGTAGAGGTATGGGCGAAACTTTGAGATTGCCCAAATAACGGCCAAGCACTCTTTTTCTGTGGTGGAAAAGTTTCTTTCAGACTTGGTAAGAGTACGGCTGGCATATGCAATGACGCGCTGTGTGTCGTTGACGACCTGAGCGAGGACAGCCCCAATGCCATGGCCGCTGGCGTCTGTTCTTATTTCAGTGTCCGCACCTTCAATGAAATGACCAAGGATAGGAGCGGATGTTAGGGTTTTCTTGAGTGTGGCAAAAGAATCTTGCTGGGACGGAGTCCAGTTGAAGGGAACCCCAGTACGGAGCAGCTGGTTAAGTGGTTCGGCAATATCTGAGAAACCCCGTATAAACTTGCGAAAATATGTGCATAGACCCAGAAATATCTGCACATCTTTTACTTTTTTCGGGACTGGAAATTCGGATACTGCCTGTATTTTTTGAGGATCCGGGCGTACTCCCTCAGAATTAACGAGATGGCCCAAAACACGTATTTCGCGGGCTCCAAAAGTGCATTTCTTGGAGTTTAGTTGCAACCCAGCAGCACGGAAGCAGTCAAGGACCTGACGGAGCCTCTGTAAGTGGTCGGTGAATGTGGTTGAAAAGACGACAACATCATCGAGATAACACAAGCAAATGCTCCACGTTAGTCCTCTCAGCAAGGAGTCCATCATGCGCTCGAAGGTTGCGGGCGCATTAGAAAGGCCGAACGGCATTACGTTGAATTGATAAAGACCTTGAGAGGTGATG
The DNA here is from genome assembly GCA_037355805.1 of Ixodes ricinus. Taxonomy (NCBI): domain Eukaryota; kingdom Metazoa; phylum Arthropoda; class Arachnida; order Ixodida; family Ixodidae; genus Ixodes; species Ixodes ricinus. Next base: position 967 of record JAZHYW010025455.1, on the reverse strand, counting down.
AAAGCAGTCTTGGGTTTATCGGTATCGGCAAGCGGAATTTGCCAATAGCCACTGCGCAGGTCCATTGATGAGAAATAAGAGGAGCCTTGTAGAGTATCGAGCGTGTCATCAATTCTGGGTAGCGGATAGACATCTTTTCGGGTGACTTTGTTGAGTTTGCGATAATCGACACAAAAGCGCCAGGAGCCGTCTTTCTTTTTACTAGCACGACCGGAGAGGACCACGGGCTGGATGATGGCTCAATAACGTTTTTCTTAAGCATGTCATCGATCTGTTGTTGAATGATGCGACGTTCAGCGGCGGCAACCCTGTATGGTCTACTCCGAACGGGTGGTGAGTCACCGGTGTCAATGTGATGCTGCACAATTGGTGTACGTGGCAGTGTATCAGTGCCGAAGTCAAACGTGTCACAGTACCTCGTAAGGAGTTGAGCTAAACTTCTCTGCTCTTGTGTCGCCAGGTTCGAGTCTATCATGTTTGCGACTTGTTGGGAGAAATCGGTGGAGATCGTGGTAGCAGGACTTAATATAGCGTTAGACAGGGTCGTGAAAGTGTCTTCTGTATGGGAGTTGAAGTTAGCAATACGGCTATGACGGGGAAGGATTTGTGGCTGGGACGAGGCATTTGTGATCCATACATGAAGTTTGCCTTTTGTTACTGATGCGAGAGAATAGGGAATTACTACACCTTTTTGGACAAAAGTAGTGGCAAGGGGTTCGATCAGACCGAGTGATGTTTCGAGAGTCTTGCTTGGGATAAGGACGGCTACAACGGCTGTCTTCGGTGGTAGGACCAAATCCTCTTCAAGTTGAAGAACAGCGAGAGTCGAATTGAGGGGAGGGTGGGCATCAGTCAGAATCCGTCAGGTGAAGTTCACGGCTAGCACAATTAATAAATGCGTCAGCGGACGATAAAAAGTCCCAGCCGAGGATGACGTCGGCGATGCAGTTGCTGAGCACTGTGAACA